>VWYH01008693.1:0-39503 GCA_013399365.1 Pampusana beccarii
AAACAAAACAAAACCCAAACTATTTAACTTTACATTCATAATGTAAAGAACTCGATATGGTTATAGCTGTTTACTACAGCCTGTGCAGGGCAGTTTGTGAGGCAACCACACATGTCCTTTTTAATGGGGGTTTCTATTCCGTGTTATTTTAGACATTGTAGGAATTGGTACATTTAAAGAGAAAGTCCAAGATAAAGAACTCTGTTATGTAACTCCACATTTCACTTAACTATTCTGCAGAACAATGAACAGCCTTTTTTACAATCACTGAGTTTGTTTGATGGCAGACTTCCTCTCACAAACACACTACTGCAAAAGGGAGAATTTAACACAGGCTTAGCACAAAGCGTACAAAGAAAGACCTGGGATGGGCAGGGACAGTGGGAACCTCTCAGTGCCCTGAGCAATGTCTGGCAGTGCAGGAACTGTCTGGGTTCACAAAGCTTCTTGTGGTTCCTGTACTGTTTAACACTTCCCTTTCTCTGGGTCATAAAATAAATAGGGTATTTGTACAGTAAAATCGTTTTCATCTGATAAATTGACCCATTTTTTTTTAATACAGATGCAGGAATGCAGTTCATGAGCTTTAGATCTGCTTAAGATAGACTAATATCTTGTACATCTCTCAGGTCTGGTGGATTCTTCTGTGGATTCCAGCCACAGAAGAGCTGTTTTCCTTGGCATGCCATGAAAGAGCTTTGTACTTCTCTTTCTGCTTTTTATAGGATTTTTTTTTTTATAGTGAGAATTGACTGGACTTTTCTTCCAAGTACATCTTCAGTTATCATTTCAATGCAGTGCTTAGTTTATTCACCAGGGGTCATCAAAGGTCTGGATTTTCTTTGTCTGCTGACATGAACTGAACAATGGCATTTCACAGCTTTGTTCATGACTTGGCATTTGGAAATGTTTGTGAACTCTCTTACAGTCCTCTTGCTCAGTCTGTGATGACTATACAATGCACTCTGAAGAATTACTTCAAGTGTTTATGACCACAGTGGTTGTTTAGGCAGACAACTTAGTTTGAGAGGCACTTTTTAATGTATTATTGGTTTCCTGTTAGTGAGTTTAAATTTCCCTTGTATGATATTTAAATTAAAATACTAGCAAAAGGAGAAGCAATAACAACTCTTTGTCCCTTGTAGATATTTGTACAAGCAAATGCAGGACAAAGTAAACTTGCATTAGGTACAAGCCTGGTTTTCCTCTGAATTCTGGACTGTTCAGACAGCAGAGAAATCAAACTTTACAGACCTGCCTGCATTATAGCCTCTCACAAAGGCAGCAACAGTGATGAAAGTAGGTATGAATTTTCCTAATGAAGCACTTCTATAATAGTAACTGTTTTTTCAGCACGGTGTGAAATGTTTACTGATGGGAGTAACAGATACAGTATAACATAAGTCACAGTACGTATATGTTCAGGTCACTAAAACATTATAAGAAGTGCCTATTCTGCTAGGCAAAACTTGTCAGTGCTGAAATATTAGGTCAAGAATGCCTTCCATCAACTTCAAAGACTTTTGGACATAAACTGAAAACAGTTCACCTCACTTTGCCTGGCCCTTCAGGATCTACCTCCTAATTCAAGGCAGGCAACAGTATCAGTGAGAAGTGAGTAGTGGGTGGCAAGAGCAAAACCAGCAGCTCCAGCCACTGAGTCTGAGGTGCTTTTCTCTCTGTTTCTGCCAGCGAGTAATGGCAACTCCCTACCCCAAGGGTCTATTGTACAGGAAATTATTTTTAAAAGGCTGAGATAAGTAGTACAATTAAAGGATGCATGTTAGCATGTCAGGTAGATGAACCATGTTGAATATGCAATGATCCTGACAGACCATTGTTCAGAGGGTAATAAATGTCCTGGCATTACTTTGTCATGCCTAAAAGTCCAAGGTTACTGGTTGTTCTAAACTTTGTCACTGCTTCCCATTATAAGGGTATTTAGTGATCACCTCCTTTCCACAAGACTAAATATGAAACCTGTGTCTCATGGTTTAATCTCTTTTCGAAGGACCTCTCAATTCTCTGTAAATTGTATCTTTCTCCTGAGACATCAGCCACTTCCAAAATGTCCCCACTTTTAAATCACCCAGTTCCTTGAGTGGTAAATCATTATTTGTTTCATGTTTCTGTTTCATGCTTGCATTATCATGTATCTTGTAAGAGATGGACTCATGTTAAAACTTGTCCAATAAGGAGAATTTTTCTGTCCTTTGTAGATTTTTGATTTCTAAAGACAACCTGAGTTCATGCCGTACCCTGTCAGTGGCCCACTGCTGCACTGACATGTTTTCTTCGTATTATTTTAAGTGCATCTGCAAGATCTTTTATCATTGGTACCTATGTCACATCCATTTGAAACTGACCAACAGAGTTCAGAAATGTTCAAGGTAGATTTTACTGACAGAAACATTCACAGGTAGATAAGCTAGAAAGTAAAACAGTGTTGTCATCATTCTCAGAAAGATGCCTCAGGAAAGAGACATCTAACACAGCCACACATTGCCCAAGAGGGAATGTTTACACTCATCTTTTTTGCACTTCTGTGCTCTCATTTTGACATATTCGTGGCAATTACCATATAAATGCTTGTCACTACCTCAGGTTTCTGTCCTTATCTAGCTATTTATATATATTTGTCTACACATATCACTAAAATCTTCAAATGCTTTTATGATGAGCAGTTTGATAGGAGAAAAAAAAAGTAAAGAGAGCCATGTATGAAGGAATGCTTAAAATAGGGGAAAAACTAAAATCTTCCTCTTGAACACAGTTTCCATATGTTCCATATGTTACCTTATGGCCTTTTTGAAGTCTCAGAAAGATCATATACTGCTATATCTGATTTACCAAGATGAACACAACAGGCTCAAGGTAATCGGACAGAAAACTTACATACTTTGGTTGAGATCAATGCAACAGTGTTGATTTAGACCAGCTGATTAACCATTCCTAATTCAACAGAGGATTCTTAGGTCTGTTTAATGAATGTTATTAACTGCTCGTTTCGGACAGTGTGCTAAGTAGTTTTCAAGAGAGAAGCATCTATTTAATGGGCTAGACCAAGAGTAAGAGAACCAAGGCAGAATACAGCAGCGAGTGAAATACCAGCACGGATACTGTCACGTCTCTGTCACATTTCAATACCTTTTCCAACAGATTTTTTTTTTTTTTTTTTTTAAATATAACGAAAGATAGTTTAAATACAAATTTAAGTTGTATTTAAATTCCATTATTCTAATTCTATTTGTCATAGTGTGTACTACGTATGTCATCAGAGACATAAGCAAGAAAGGCTTCAGCAAATGCAGTCTCTGCGAGTAGCTGTCCTGAAGTACACTGAATGTGTATAAGAACACCTTAAGAATTTCCAATTAAAAAATGTGACCTTTGCCCTAAGAGGAACTAAAAGCAACATATCATTAATATGCGTATAGACGTCTACAAAACATTCCCAATTTACAAATACACAGGTAATCTGGGTTTGAGTGGTGGGAAGGTGTATTTGGTCTTTTGTTTGTTTGTTTCCTGACAGGCACACAATTTGTCTTTATTTTCTTTCATTTATGAAAAAGTAAAAAAGTCAAAAGTAGCACACTGATTCACTGTCAGTGTTACCAGTTTACTTACCTATTTCATTGTGAAAATGGGGTATGTTGCAGACAATGTGTTCTAAGTTCTAAATTATCTATTAAATCTGAAGTGCAATAACAAAGAAGTCAACAATTTGGGGCATTGAGGATGCTTAAGCTTGGGGCTTTACCATCCATTGCCATCTTTAGAATGCATGCAAGTGATTCAGGATTCATTTATTTCTTCAATCTATTTTGAAGTCTGATAAAAAAGTTGAGTACCATTTACATTCTTTCGCAGATGTGTATGCTAGCACGTAAGTCTCTGTGCACTCCCCAGGATAGAAAATGTTTCTGTGTTGGAACAGGAAAAAAAAAAGTGGAAAGAAAACTATGATAGTAACACAGAATAGTACTTGCTACGATAAAATGCCTCTCCCTGACTGAGCAAGTGTCTCACAATACCTTGCCATGCCTTTGCAGAAGAGCAATGCTACAATTCAAACTACTTTGCAGAAAGAACAATGCTATCAGACCAGGATATGTTTGTATGCTTTTATTTATTTGTTCTATTTAATAAAGGTGTTACAGCTTTCTTAGTTGAAGTTCCATTTAGAAAGCAGTTAGTGTATTGATTTTAACACTACTGTTTTCCTTGATTGCCTTTAGAAAACTACTGGCTTAAAATGATCCAACTTTACCCTTCATACACGTAATTTTTTTGACTGGGGGAAACAACATAACTGTAAGTGCAAGGGATCAGTCTAAAAGCAATCTCTAAATTCATTGCTGCAATTCTATGCAAACAAGTATAAAAAAAAAAGATTTGGAGGGTTTTCTTTGAACAATTGTGGAAGTCAGATTAAGTAAAAGAGTAAGTTTGCTTTTTAAAAGTAATTAACTGAGTAGATTATTATTCCTATATATGGATGCATCCTATAAGGAACAGGTAAATATACCAAAGCCAAACATTTTGAAGCATACAAGAGGACAAAACAGATAAAAATACTTGTCAGAAGCAAGGAATGACACTAGAAAGTATAACAGCAAAACACGGTGAGTAGTCACAGTACCACTTCCCATTCACAATCTTTACTGACTCTTACAGAAAAACCCTCTAGTTTTGTTGTTGTTTGTTTTTAAGTTTCATTTGTTTGTTTGTTTTTCCCTTTGTCTCCCCTATGTCATTTGTAGAAAAATTTATAAGGTTCTCTGAAATACTTGTGAAATCTGTTCATTTTGTGCATTAAGAAGCCATAGTTTTGGTTTGAAAGTTTCTTCTTAAGGTTTAAAGAAAGAGAATGGGTAAGAAGATTTTTTTGTGCTGTAAATCTGGATTCTGCCATCTACATTTTGCATGTCCTTTACTTGAAGTGCTGTGGTATATTAAGTGGTATATAGTACTGGAATCCCTTCAGCTGACTGCTGTCACCTGGCAAACGTGCAGCAGCACATTTTCACATGCACCATGCATCATTATCTTCCTTTCCCGATAACTTTGAATATAAGGGGTGTTGAATCTGACAAATCTTGGGTTTTCATAACGTGTTTAAAAGTAATTTTCTGAGGCATTTGCTGACAAAAACATTGAGGGACCTATCTGCTTCTTGAGTTGACTTCCGAGGCAGAAATGCATTTAGAATTAGAGTTTAGTAGTTTATTCATTAAGTAGTAATTTAAGATAGTCAATGTAGCTGGTACCTTTCCAACCTGTGCTGTTTTGCCCTCCCAAATGTCCTCTTTGACTGATAGTTTTCTGTTAAGGTATGGCATTATATTGTATTTCTTTGCCATTGTATTGTATTTCTTTTGTTTTAAGTAGTGCTTTAGTTAGAATCTGCTGGAGTTTCCATTAGAATTGCTTTTTTCATTAACATCTATTAGTTCTGGATTTTTCCAGCACTGAAAGGCCCTTTCTTATTTGCTTGCTAGCTGATGGAATCTGTGTTTTTTAAAGCTGTTAATCAGGTAACCTGAAATGTCTTTCCTAACTTTCTGTTATAATGCCAAGCATTGTTTGTGTTAAATCTGCAAGTTTTTCACAATAAAATCAATGGCTAAATTGAGAAGTGAGAGACTGGAAGTTTGTTACCAAATGCTACACTGAAGCTCATTGTGTTTACTTTAAAAGTACTTGCTGTACCTGTATGCAAACCTTGACGTTGTTGATTTGTTTTGCTAGAATGTAATAACATTTTAAGTTGTGCCAGGGATATGATCAGAGATTTGATAAAGGCTCTCAAATGTTCTCTTCAACCCCAAATATCTGTGGTTAAGGATTTTTTGCTATTCAATGCTGTGTTACTAGTATTGCTAGAGTGGAAGATGTTCTGGGTGAAAAATCTATCCTGCTTTTCCCCTCAGCTACTTCCTTTGTTTTGCTTTAAAGAATTTTCCTGATGCTATACTCAGAAGAAATGAGTGATTTTCCTCTTCTTATTGTCAAAAGCTCTCAATGCTTCCCTAATCTTGATCTTGATCTTCACCTTCAGTTTTCCCAGATTTTAACATTCTCTCTCTATTTTTATTTCCATGTGACTTGAGACAATGCACTGGTTTGTTCTGGATGTTTAAATTCTTTTACAGAGGTATCACAGGGTGTTAGGTTAGTTTTGTTCGTTTGTTTGTGGGTGGTGTTTCTGGGGTATTTTTTGTTTTATGTTTTTGTTTCTTTGGTTGGTTTTGTTTGTTTTGGTTTTACATTGGCCTTTTACTATCACTTGAAAAATCTGTTTGTTTCTTTCTTGTTTAAGGTATTTCCAGACTTTCCTGTGTGGTGGATAGTGCAAGCTTGCCCATTAAAACTTGCTAAGCAAGATTTTACAACTTCACAGCTAAAACTTGTCTTCAGCAAACGTGCCTCCAGGAGATGTTCCATTCAGCAAAGAAAGAGAAAACTGAAGTTAAGAAAAAATTAAAAGACCTTTCCCCCATTGATTCAATGGAGGAAAAACCATGATAAACTCCAGCTTCTGGAGAATGAGGTTGCAGGTGAGCACATTTTAGCTGGAGTCACCAGCTCACAACCGGAAGTCAAGCTTGTGAAGTTGTGCAGTGGGAGGAAGCCGCCTGCTTGCCTGAAAACTGTCACCCAGTTTTATTTCACAGAAGTGGAAGGGAAGTCACAGCATGCTGAGTTACAATTCACAGAAAAAACAGGTCTTGTCACCTTTGTCAGAGTGTGCTAGCCACAGCATGTGTTTCTCCACCCGGAAGTTGTACCTGTGTTATCTGTCACTGCTGTCTGCTTCCAGTTTAACCAACCAGAAAAGTCTTCACTTTGACACCTGTTTCTGATTGCACTGGGTCCATCCTGCCTTCTTTTGAGAGTTTCTTGAAGCCTAGGGCACTTCTTAGATCCAGTAAAGGTTTTTTAAGAACACTATATTTTTAGGATACAGAATTGTATTTAATAATTCTGAATAGAGATGCAACTTGAATACGATCTGACTTCGGTGTCCTGACCAAACCTCTCTGCCATGAGTTGTTTGTTTCAAGGGGTTGTCCAGGGAAGACCTTGAGGTGTGGTATCTGCCTGCCAAAGGGTGCTTGATATTCTGGGGTTGACAGGTGGGCACAGAATCTCAGTGTCAGCAAGCAGGCCATTCCTGGACTCCGAAGGAGTTTCCAGGGCCGCTCTTTGAGGTGCTCTACAGCACCTGGAAGAGCACATCAGCAGTAAGCAGCGTGCTTGGAGGGCTGTTTGGGCCTGTTGTAGTTACGAAGATATTAGAGCAGAGCCATACCAAATGCACTGATTGTTTTGTTTATTTTTTAAAGGAAAAACTACACTTTTCAACTTATGACAAAATGGTAGAAACACCTCCAGCCTACGCAAATTTAAGGCAGCTTGCATTTCTTCTGAAGCTCTTCACACATTAAACTGAGATGTGTACTGGTGCGTTTTGGTGTCTTAACCATAGACTAAAACGCAGGGCATTGGCACTTTGCAAGGTATAAAATCATACCAGAAAAACTCATTTAAAAGACAATCAGTAAATAAGTCTTACGTGAAAAGACAAAGTTCTATTGCTTTCTCATGTTTTTCTTCTTTGTGTAGTCAACCATCACTAAAAAATGCCAGTGCATTGATTAGTAAGTAGCTTCTCAAGTAACCATCGATGTGCTGTAATTTTCTAGCATGAAGTAAAAGATTCTGCAAATCAAAGACTGGAAAGAATCTTTATTTAATATTTAGATGCAATCCAGTACTGATTTTTTTTTTAGGAGTCTAGATCTCAGCAGTAATAATTTTGTTTATTTTTCTTCTTTGTGATGTTTCTTCAAAAGCATGGGACTTGGGTCTTTTAATATCTTTCTTTCTCAAATAAAAATGTCCTCACAAGAAAATTGAGCAGTCTGGTATTATAAGGATAGATCACAAAGAGCAGGTGTTAAATGGTTTAAGAGAGGAGTGAAAGAGCGGAGTATGAAAGTTTGATCCAAAGATCTGTTATTACACACATTCTCTGTGGTTTCAATAAGTCTTGTTGTGTTGAAAACTGTAAATATGAGAAGGAGTTAAGATTTTGGTTTTCCACCAAGAAAATAAGTTAAGAAAAACAGTGAAATGACATGAATTACATTCAAGTGGTTTAAATGACTAAACATTAAAAAATTGTATATGGTATAGCAAACAGAGGGAAAGCAACTAGCATTAGGGAAAGGCCATTGCAATTAAACAAGACCAAGACTAGGGTAGGATTTAGTCTTGAGGCTTAATCAACACGAGTCATGCTTTCAGACCAATGGTAGTAGGTAGGTAGGTAGACCTCAGGAGTTTCTGTGAGGATTTTGCCAGTGAAAAAGAAAAATATTTAATTGCAGCTTGAATTATATCCTTCATGGTTGAGAAAAATATATTACATGTGCTTGGTCAATTTTTGCAAAAACTACAACAGAGAAGAAAAAGAATAGGCTTTATTGTTTTAAGATAATACAATAAAATAAAAAGCCAGCATTTCTTGGAAGTTTTGGAGTAGGGTCAGAATGCATAACAAAAGAACTATGAAGTCTGGACCCAATTTCACTACAGCTAATCATGACTCAAACCAGTCAGAAATTTCACAAAAATTTTATAATTTTCCCATCATTTGTCGTATCGGAGATTTTTATCTTTGCCTTCTCTTCCAGTTGCAGCCATCCTACAAATACATACAAAATATGTACAAGAATATGCCTGGAATTAAATCTAAACAGCTCTTAGAAAAAATAATTGTGTTAAATTCTGCTCCAAGATGCATGAATTGCATATTCATCAGCATCTATGGCTCTTTCTAAATGTCTCTTACAGAGATTTTGGCACAATGAGAACCCATCAGATTTGACACCTGCGTTTTCATATCTGTTTAGTATGCAGATTATGGATAGTAGAAAAAGGTGAAAGATGCCCAGTGCAAATAGTTTCTCTCAGCATTTTCAAAAGGATTACTTAGACATACCATTATTATCATACGGTCATCACAAAAATGGGATTAAACATTAGTCATGAGGTATATGAGTTATGAAGCTTTCTTCTGGTGCTCACTTCATAAGCTGTTTTCCATTGGTGTAGCCTATGAGAAAAAATATAATGCAAGGGTTTTTTTTTTTAAAGGACCAGTAAGAGGTGTTTGTGTCTCTGAGAATAAATTACTAACAGTTTTGCTATGTGCTCTCTTTTTCAGCTGAATTTAGGAGCACATAATCACATCAGTCTAGACTTCACCGTAGTTTCACTGTGGAAATGATCCCATTTTATCCCCACTTCATCTGACTTTTCAAGACTGCTAAGAAATACATTTCTCACTTCATTCACTTTTAGGTCATCTTACACTGCTATGTGTTCCTATGGCAGGTGTTCTTTCGGAAAGCGAAGAACATGACATTTGTGACAAATTTCTACACCTAATTTGCATATAGTTTGAAGTTTCTTTATACCCTCTCTATCTTTTTATCCGTAACATCACAGAGAAGATTCTCAGAGCTAAGTATAACTGGTACCAGCCATCTTAAAGATCAAAATCCATCTAAATATTTTTACAGCAGAAAGAGCGTTCTTTTGGACCTTAGTGTCAGCGCTCCAAGGTGGTGGATCTGAACATGCTTTCCAGCACAGTCACTTTCTGAGGCTGAATGCCTGATTCTCACTCTGCTAATACTGATTCACATCAGGTTAGTTCAAGGGACTTCAGAGAAACCGCTGTGCGATGATAACCACCCTCCTTAAGCAAGTATGTACATGATCACAGAATCATAGAGTCGTAGAATCATTTCAGTTGGAAGAGACCCTCAGGATCATCGAGTCCAACCATAACCTCACCTAACTCTAGCACTAAACCATGTCCCTAAGAACCTCATTCAAATGCTTTTTAAACACCTCCAGGAAACTGATCTTTCAGTCTGTCAGTACACATTGCTATCACAGTAATTTTCCTAAGCTTTTTTGTCAGTGCAATCTTTCAAACATCAATAAGGCAGACAGCACATTTCTGATAAATGCAAGCAGTCCATGTCTTCCCAGTGTACGCATAGAATTAATTCCTTGGAAACAGAGTGACACCACTCCAAAAACAGGGCAACTCAGCTCAAAAGCTGAAGCATCACACATAAAGAGAGGCTGTCAGCAAACAAAACTAGCACTGTGAGTACTCAAGATTGAGAGGGTCAGCAAATTTAGAAAGATCACATACCAATTAGATGAGGCACATCAACAGTTTCAGGAGTGATGGAACGGCTTCCTGGAATCCTATGACTCAGCAAGGTTATTTGGGTTGGCATAAGGTTGGATTTTTAAAAATAATTTCTATGTATTTTACATGTCTTGTGCAACTGCCACATACGTTACCGGGGCTGTTACTCTGAAATGGACAGAGCCTTATCTGCTGTTTTATTGATGTGTACATCTTTTTTCTTGTCTTTATGCAAAGTAAAAAAATCCCTTAATGCTAGAACAAACAAATGCTTGTAGCTGATCTGCTGCTGCTAACACGTCTGTTGTTAATTTCACTTTTTGTTTTCAGGACAGTATTGAAGTAACTCAGTGGCAAATATCAGCTTAGAAGGTGCCCTTGTTCTCTTTGTTGTAGATGCTTTTTAAGTTGTTCTACAGAACAAAGAGTCCCTGGAATTCAGAAATCAAGAAGACACTTTTCCTGACATTCCCAAGAACCCACTAGAAACCCATGACCCCAAGGAAACAGACAGGTATGGGGCCTGGATCTTTCTTCACCAAATGCAAAGCCTAGGCAGAACCTGATGTTACTTCTTCGAATGCTCTCCTCTTGCTGCAGTCAGATGGAGGGGATTAAGCCTCAAGGTTGTTTCACTCAGGTCCTGCATTTTAGACAGCAGGTCTTATCCATAACAGAGCTTATTTACCTTCACTCAGGAGCAGTTGATATGCTCACCAACATCCGTGAGTTTTCCTCACCTTCTAACCTTTAAGTAACACAAGCAGCTCATAAAAGACGAGTGTGTTATTCTTAGAGCTGCTCGATGCTGATAACATTGTACAAAGACACTGAGTCCAGAAGATAATCTGGGCAATATGTCTTTCCAATATATCCTCACTCGGTAAATGCAGATTCACAAATGGGAGCCATCTTTGCTCTGAAGCAGATCTGGAGCATAACTTGATTCTGGTTTTCAATTACTTTTTTTCAGGTGTGATCTGGCATTCTTTTTCAGCCTGTTGTTTCTGGTGTGCCCTTGCACCCCATTACATTTTGTCAAGGTGCAAAGATATATGTTTGGAATTCCCAGGTACCATTTCCAGGCTTAATTACTGAATGCTGTAAGGAAACTCAGTGAAGCAAAGAACCTCCTCATTATTAAATGTAAAATACAACCCTGCAGGATCAAGGCCTTACACACTTGTGCAGGTTAAATGATGTACAAACAGGTTGCGCACTTCTAACACACTTACTAGCTGACATTTTTCATCAAGTGCTTCATCTCCTTTGCTGAGAAACAGGAGCCTGCTTCAGGAGCTCATGAAATGTTGTTGCACAGAAAGCTTACGTTATCCTAGATGTCTGGGTGAATTATTAACATGGCATCATGTCAGGTGCTCTTTGTTCCCTTTTTCTCTCACTTCTGATAATTAGCTGAAACTCAGCATTCAAGAATACTGCCTTTGTTAAATGCCTGCAGGATGAGGTAAGGCTATAGGATTAATTCCAACATTTTACAGACCCACGCATAGTCTACCAGGAAGCAGCCTTCAGAGGCAAAAAGTAGATTACTCACTTTTTCTCTCCTTTCCACCCAAACCCAAGTATATAAAATTTAGATGAGCCTTTATTGTGGCACTTCCTAGGCCTGGTTTGGTATTCATGCTCATAACATGCTCTTTTTCTGTACATTTTAGCAGAATCACTCCTCATTCACTTCAGTGCAAATAGGGCCTGGATTGAAGTTAACATTTCAATGTCACGCTTTCACGGACTTTTTTATTATCCCCCACTTCAGCAAAAGCAGGGAGAGAAAGCGTACAGATGTGCTTCCTCACTTTGCGATGAGATTTTCCCTACTTTCTGTGTAGAGTGAGTTTGACGGTGAATCTCGGGGAACTCTGTAACTGCCATGGCAATACCAAGGAAGACCACATAGCTGGTATCAGATTTCTCTCTAAAGACATGAGACAAAGAACAGGGAGGATTAAAAGAACAGGAAGGAGTAAATGCAAAATTCTCCTTTGCAGTACAGTTTGTGCAGTCAGTTATGTCAGGGAAAAGTGGATGTACAACTCTGCCATGCCAGAATGGTAGTACTTTGTGAGCATGGCAACTTGCTATTAACAGGTACATATGGCAAAGTACCATTGAGAATCTGCTCAAGGGTTTACATGGAATTGGAACAAGGCTCTCAAGTGCTGTGAGCATAAAACCAGGGTAAGACATATTTAGAAGGTGATAAACCACTACTGGAAGGTCTTCCAGATTGTAAGCAACCTACATCTTCCATTAAGTAGTAGCTTCTAGTTTTTATGATGTCTGCAGTGGCTTAACCTAGACTGAAACGACGTAATTTGTAGTCTTATAAACCTTACTGGCAACTTCAACTCCAAATTAACTTTAATGATGTATTCTACAAGAGCCTCGAGAGCTTTGAAAGGAAAGAGCGTTTATCAATTCCTGCATGTTCTTCTTGTGTCTCTGTACATGTATAGTTTATAAGTATATTGTACAACATACTGTACTATGACTGGTTTTGGTCTTCCCTTCACCATTTTTTCCTGAAAAACTAATGCTCAAGAGCTTCTCAAATCTATATTTAAAAGTAGTTGCAGTTGCCTGTGATCAGTTCCCTGCTGTTGCTACATTGCTATAATTGTACTTCTGTTTGCCGTTGAGACCAAGTTTCATTGCAGGCTAATTGTTCATTATTGTTTTCAAGTGGACAACTAGGTTATTTATCTATAATCTCATTTGCCCTTTGATTCTTTGAAGACCTGTGTATTTCCAGCCCACTTCATCCTCACCAGAGCACTGATATCTCCTACCACACAGCAGGCCACACTTCACACAGTATGCAGGCAAGGAGATGTAGCTTTTCCATGCACAGGACCACTGTTTTGTAGTGGATCTTGGGAAGAGCAGCATGAAACTCCCCATTGGGGGGATGGGGGACAGGTTTCTAACAGCATTCTGAAATTGATTTCACAATTAGCTCAAACTCTATAAAGTAATTGGATAGGAAGTCCACGTCTGCTTCCAGGTGATTTTGTTGTGTTATATCATGAGCAAATCAGCAAAAAGCACCTGAACATGTCAGTGACTTCCTTTTGCTTTTAAATTAATCCCAAACTTCAATTTAAATTTACACTTGAGTATGATTCTCAAGAAGGACATAAAACTTAATGCAACGTTTGTTATACTATTCTTCTTCTGCAGGCAGAGAAGGGCAAATTTACCCTCATTCACATTTGTGCACTCCTAAAACGAGTAAAAAATTTAGTGTTCTTTGTCAGGAAAATTTTCTGAAAAATCAAAAAGTACTACATGAAAAGCTTTATTCCTCTCTTTTCTTGGTATTGATTTTAGCATAAAAGAATATTTTAAAGTCATCAGACACAATGAAACAGCAGTAATAAGTATTAGAATGTCCAGCAGGAATTCATCTGATGCTAGGTTTGTCCTTCAGTTTCTCCCTAGCACAGGTGGTCAGAATTACATCCAGCAGCTTTGGTTTTGCTCAACAACCATGATTCTCCCAAGTCTGGTGTAAAACACAGTGGGTCAGCTTCCTCAGGATTCTCTCTGTGGTGGGATTCTCAGATGGCACAGAACCATAGAACCATAGAGTCATTTCGGTTGCAAGAGACCTTCAAGGTCATCTAGTCCAACCATAACCTAACTCTGGCACTAAACCACGTCCCTAAGAACCTCGTCTAAACGCCTTTTAAACACTTCCAGGGATGGTGACTCAATCACTTCCCTGGGCAGCCTGTTCCATTGCTTCACAACCCTTTCCATGAAGAAATGCTTCCTAATATCCAGGATGAACCTTCTCTGGTGCAACTCGAGGCCATTTCCTCTTGTCCTATCACTTGCTACTTGGAAAAAGAGAACAACACCCCCCACGCTACAAGATACTACAGATAAGTGTAGACAGCAATCAGGTGTCCCCTCAGCCTCCTTTTCTCCAGGCTAAACAACCCCAGCTCCCTCAGCTGCTCCTCNNNCTTTCCAGCCACTCTTCCCCGATCCTGTAGCGCTGCCTGGGGTTGTTGTGGCGCAAGTGCAGGACCCAGATCTTGGCCTTGTTGAACCTCATACAATTGGCCTCAGCCCAATGATCCAGCTCATCCAGATCCCCCAGAGAGCCTTTCTACTCTCAAGCAGACCAACACTCCCACCCAACTTGGTGTCATCTGCAAACTTACTGAGGATGCACTTGATCCCCTTGTCCAGATCATCGATAAAGATACATCAAACAGGATACTGAGCCCTGGGGAACATCACTCGTGACCAGCTGCCAAGTGGATTTTACTTCAAAGCCATTCATGTGTGCAGAGACAAAGTTTGAGGTGGCACAGGCCATGGCCCGCTCTGGGCCACACTGGTCTCCAGTTGCTTCAGCAAACCTTTTACTGTCAGAGTGCTCCAGTTGGCACGACCCACAATCCCTTGGTCCAAAGGAGTATGAAGATTACTTCTAGTCATAACTTCCCTTAACGCCCTTATTTCTTTGCTAACAGCCTTCATTGTGTGTGATGACTTGACCAATAGCCACGAGGCTGTAATTCTTACAATGAAAGTAACAACCCCATCAGTAAGGCATGAAAAACTAATCAGACCAAGCAGTCCGGCTTCAGCTTGTTCCTGTACGTTATGTGTCCTTTCAGAGGTCGCACAGTGATGTGAAACTAAAATGAGGAACAATGGGATTGGCAAAGTCAATTCTTTTTTGTCCTTTGAGCCATTGAGCATTGTCTCACTGACCGTCATGTTGGGGTTAGGGACCAAAGACAAAAGTGTAAAATAAATGCAATGAAGCCACTGTTACATAAGTCCTTTTTAGCTAGAAACAAACATCTGCTCTCACCTTTATTCAGAGTATGTTTGCTCAGCAATGTATATAGTGTGTGGTTTCCATGAAGAAGGCCCACCAATCTGAAAAGCCAAACTGCCAGCACAAATTCTGCATCTAACAGTCTCTACAGTGAAACAGGGCTCTTGAGTAGTTGAGAAACACAACTGCAAGTAGTAGAAAAAGTGTAGCAACAAGTAAGAGTTCCATAGTGGATTTGAATGCCACTTTTAACTTTTGGTTCAACCTTTAAGCATCATTTCCATTAGTTTGGTAATCTCACCATATCATAAATGTTGAGTCAGCCTTGGTTTGAGTAATCATGGTAGAAATCACTGGTATTGTGCAGATTCTGTTTCAGCTGGTTCCATGAAATTAATTTAATCTTTTAAATATAGTTTCTATTCAATACATATCTAGATCACAAAATTGCTACCATGTCTAATGCCTTTGTGAACTGTCTTAACAAAGTCAAAGAGGCAAAAACGATATTGCAATTAGACAACTTTTACCCCACATTCTTTTGTTGGTTTCTAAAGAAGGATTGAAAAAAAGAATGTGTGCAATAGAATACAGCTTCCACGTATTTTAAGCTTCCAAAGTAAAAATCTCCATTTTGCAGAAATGTTTTGACTCCTGATTGGGTAAAAGTCAAATTGATCATGAATGAATGTTTAGTGCAATAATGGTGCCATCTGACACTCTTCCTACTTCCTTGATGGATAAGCTGGTCCAGTATTACTCGTTTAACCTTTGCCTAAGATCATCACTCAGGCACTACCCATTTAACTTCCATTAAAGCGAAGTATCCTTTCTCTTCCTCCCACCAAATGTACATGCAGCATAATTATAACAGCGTGCTATGCAAAGCGGTGTGTCAACAACTGAAATAAAAATGTTGTCTTGTTATTATGGCCATAAATACGTCGGCCACAGTTCTAGCAGGAGCTCTGTCTTGTGTTTTTTCAATTGATTTATGCTGGAATTTTCAGAGGATTTTCAGGGAAATTGGAGGCCAGGACACCTTGGTTTTCATAAGCTTAATAAGCCTCACTGTGTCCATTCGTGGAATAGCTGAAGCCAGGTGATTTACACCTGTAACCAAGCCTGTACTGTGCGCACTGATTGGCAGGATCAAATAAATTTTTGTTCAAAAGGATAAAAGGCACGATATTGAGAAAATGGTTATCTTCTCTTCTGTCTGCCTAGATGTACCTGCAATGCTTTATCCTGTGTAGCTAGTTGCAACCATGCATGAAGTTTGCATTTTATAGTTACAACAAAGGTATGTTGTAACTTTTAACTAGACACATAGAAAGGCATTCTTTGTTACAGTTCACTGAACTAGCTGGTCCCATTTGTGAATCATTAATGATACTGACTGCTGGGTAAATTTACTTTGGTTGTAAATCTATAAATGGCATGGGAAGATGCGGTAGAATGATTTTTCATACTTAGCTTTTAAATAAGAACACCACAGTTTCGAAGTAGAGGAAAAATATAAATTAACATTTTGGAAGGAGATACGGCAACCTTAAAAAGCTAATATTTTTCATTCTGTAAGATTGATTTTACCATTCTTTTTCCTGTAGTGATATATTGCAGTGACTGAGTATAGAGAGTTGTGCAGAAGTTGTCCGCTTTAAGAATGCCCATTATGTGAGAAGTTTTTTAAACCTGCTTCTTGAGTGGTTACGGTGGTTTGCAGACAGTTTAAAAATCAGGTAACTCAAAATGCATTTGGTATTATTTGGGGTCATGAAGTGATCCAAGGTAGGAAACAGCAAGTCTGAACATGAAGAAGCATTTCGCTGAGGATCATTGGCCTATGAAGACGGAGAGCTGTGTTTTCACACAGGCATAGTCACTCTATTACAAGGTATCTTGGGCACTGTGCGCAGCTCTGGGTGCCGCAGTATAAAATCAATATAAATCTACTGGAGAGTGTCCAGAAGAGGCTACAGAGTTGAAGGGTTTGGAGGGGAAGGCCTATGAGGAGAAGCTTAAGTTACTTGGTTTGTTCAGCCTGGAGAAGAGGAGACTGAGGGGAGACCTCATCATGGCTACAGCTTCCTCACAAGGGGAGCAGGAGGGGCAGGCCTGAGCTCTTCTCTCTGGTGACAGTGACAGAACCCGAGGGAATGGCAGGAAGATGTGCCAGGGGAGGTTGAGTTTCAATATTGGGAACAGGTTCTTCACCCAGAGGGTGCTGGACACTGGAACAGGCTCCCCAGGGAGGTGTCACAGCCCCAAGCCTGACAGTGTTCAAGAAGAGACTGGACAATGTCCTCAGACACATGGTGTGAACTGTGGGGTTGTCATATGCAGGGACAGGAGTTGGACTCGATGATCCTTGTGGGTCCCTTCAAACTCAGGGCATTCTATGATTCTACGATCTTGTAACTGATGCAGTAAATAAAAATAGATTCATATTCAGAATGGAAGAATGCTGTTTGGTTTTTTTTTCCACTCTTAATGAAGGAGATACCTGTATAGCAAATGGAGCTTTATTGAACTGTTTTCCATTAGGGCAGAACTGGTATAAATACAGGAATATACAGTGGCTTTGGCACAGGCGCATGGGAGAACTCCTACAATTACATACAAGCAATGAAATAATAACCACCCCCCCCCATTGAATTTCTATCTCGTGACAAATTCTGATGTTTCAAAATGGGGTTTTATTCTGAAACACGAAAAAAATCAAACATCGACATTTTATAGAACCGAAAGACGCAATGTCTTTCATTCAGAAATAACGTTCTCTGGAGGAATACAGCTGCCACATAATTTCTTTACTACACTTCACTATTTTGCTATAGGAGGGTTTCCATGACATCATGAAAAACTGATCTCACTCAGGCAGCCATGGAAAAGCACATGGCTTCGAGGTTTTTCAAGCCATGGTACCCTCCATTGCATAGGGAACTTGTATACTTCTCATTTTAAGAGCTCGCTCTCCAACAAAAACTGAATTCTGAAATGCCTGAATTCAGCAACTTTCTGTCCTTCATGGTGGCTTGCAGGATTCATTAGCAATATTTGCTAAATCATGGGGCAAGTTTCCTGCATGAGATTAAATTCAGTGTAAATAAGAAGACACTGGGCTAAGTTCGTTTTAAGCAAAGCTCTACTAAGCTCACATGTACACCAGTCAGTGAATTTGGGCTTGCTAGTTTTTGCTCTGCTCATGGTTGACTCGGTCAGCCTTGCTAATAATTTAATAGTAAAATCAGCTTGGACTATTACTTTTAAAGGTCTCTTTGGAAACATATAACAGGATTTTTTTTGCACTAAATTAATTTATTAGTTTGTATTTTGTCCTTAGATTTATAGTCTTATTTATGGGTGTGGTAAAAGGTAACCTCTTGTTTCTTAAGCCTGTTGGATTCTTAGGGTGTATTTTGAATAATACAGACATTACCATGCATCAGCTTCCACCTCTATCTTTTGTTAGCATTTTGCCTAATGCATAGTAAAAATAGATGCTCTTTCCCTTGCATCAAATGGTCTGAAATAACTTCTTAAGTTTTTTATTATGTTATAAACAATAACCAGACAGAACAGCAAAATCTCTTTACATGTTGTATTGTAGAACCCCATGAACAAAGGAATTAATAAAAATTATCACAGCACATAAATGTAAATAAGTGGTCTTCTTTTATTTTTGTATCCACCCAGGGTGTAAACCCACACTGAGGCATTCATTTATCTCTACAAATCTCTAGGTTCAATATATCAATAATTAGATGCAGATTTAAAACTTTGAACAAAGTGTTTTTTAGAAGAAATCTCTGAGATTTTTTTTTCTATTTCTGTTTCTAATTATACTAATCTACACAAATAGTAGTAGTTTTATGGTGCAGAACAATGGCTGAATCAGTATTCTTTAAAGGCACCTGACAATACGATGTAATTGAGTTACAATTTTCCAGTTTTATTTTGTACCCTGCACATACACCTTTCAATTTTACCTTTTACATAAAAAAGAATTTTATGAAATAGGACAAAAATAACTTATGTGTATATGAAAAATAACTGCAACAAATCACAAAATTATACATACTAGTAGAGAAAAAAGTATAGCTAATTCATTTGAAAATTTATTTTTCATGGTATGCAACAGATATATTGGCCAGATGTACAGTATGACAAATTGAGTTCATATCTGTATATGTAAGCATGTATAAATATGCAGAATACTCCGTAAGGTTTAGGAAAAATATACTCCCGCTTTCTTTCCTCACCAAAGTGCTTTGTGTAAAAGATATTACACAAGATGCTGCTTTCTGTGCAGAATAAAGGGATTTGTTTCTTAAATAAACCCGCATCCAGCTAATTTTAAATGGTGGTGGTCTTTTCTTTTTATCTGTTCCTAGGAAATTAAAAAGAACTAAAAAAAAAAAAACAAACAAACTACAAACAACCAACCAAATGTCACATAAACAACAAAAAGTGCTGTTTAAAAAACTCTGCTATAAAATTACACAAGGAAAACAGGGAATAAACAGTTAAAATGTAATTTTTGTACTCATTCACACCTCTTCAGATAAAGTAGAAAACAGAATACAACGTGACAGATGGCCTAAACACTGCAATACTTCATCATCCAGTATTAGTAAACCATAACGCCTATATGTGTGTATACACATACATGGAAAGGGAGATCCAAATACACACATGCACTCACATACACTCACTTGAAAATTTATTTTAAACTCCAGTGTAGACCCATTCCTAATGCAGATATAAATAGATCATTTGAGTCTGAAAAAAAGAGAATCGTATAAAAGAATGATTGTAAATAATTTCATTAGAATATTGTTTAATGTCCATAGTCTAAAATAACTTCATCTTTTAGATATGAGTCCCTTTAGAAAGTTAACAATCCAGCAAGTAGAATAAAAACACAAAAATCACTGAGGCACACGTATTTCCATATAAGTCACTAACTGGCATTATGCTATGTATTTTCACAAGCACCACTTTTCATTCTAACATGTGACAAACACAATTCCATATTTAAGCATCCAAAATACATGAGATAAAACGGTTCTTTTTTTAATACAATTGCCATCAGTGATATAAGCTGATCCCCTAAAGACAGTCTGATTCCAAACAGAATAATGAAATAATCATGAAGAATCTTCTTTGTCTTTGATACAGAAGTAAACAAAGGCATACCTTTTTACAGACTGGTAGCCCACTCTCATGTGCTTAATTTGACTGTACTCTAGTTCCTTTTTTTTAAGATTAAGGCTCATAGAAAGCTGTAAATATATATATATGTTATATATATTAAAGAATGAATTAATGACTAGCAAGTTTCCTTTTTCAAATGTAACTGATGAACCTCCAAATTATGAATACCCTTTTTGAATTCTGTTGGATTACTTTCCCTTTGGTCAGGATCTTTCATGACGTGTAAGTACCCTCTCTCCTGGATAGCTTGCCTGTTGAGATACTAGAAAAAGTATTTCAAAAGATTTAAAAGTCAAGGTGGTACAGGTCTGAATTCAGCAGCTATATTTCAGTTTTGTACAGAGCAACTGTTCTGGACAACCATGTGGTTAAAAGAACACTGAAGGATTCATATATACAAAAGTATGTATGTACATATACATGCATATGTACACACCAGGCGTGATCCTGCCCTTACTGACTTTGTTGGAAGAAAAATGTTCTACACATTTGAAATGGAAGTGTTCAGCGTGCCTAATAACTCCTCCTGAACCAAATTATGCATGTGCAGTGACCACAGACAGGGCTCTTAGCACAAAATTAAAGCTTTATGAAAAAGTGAAACCTACTGTCAATGCACTGGGCCACATCATACATTAATGTAAACACATTGTCTTTTTGCCTTTGTATGTATAGCTGTGTAGGCAAGCCTGATGTCATTTAACCCAATGCAAACCACATATGGTAACTACTAGAACTACCACTCTAAGCTGAAGCAGAGGGTCACATTCACTTGTGACATGAGAATCAGAATAAAAGGGGGAAGAATTTACTATAGAATTACCTGTATTTAAGTCATATAACTTCTTGTAATTTATGTGCATGTTTTGGATGAAAATCTATTAAATCTACAAGCACATATATCTGTATATAAGAATATACTTCATTAATATATACCTCAAAACATTGCTAGTTTTTATAAACATCTGGGCATAAATTAATCTATGCAACATAATGGCAACTTAAATTATGAATTTGACCCATACTGCATTCAACAACTCTCAAAAGCTTCCCAGGATAAGAAAATGATTGGATAAACGCTTTTTAAAAATTCAGCTTTCTAGAAGAGTGTTTTCAGAAACACAGTTACAGCCTAGCCTGTAAGAATGAACTTTGGATTTTTGTCCTCCTTATTAAATTGGATCATGATTGACCATGAATACTAAGCTGCACACTACACAGTAAGGAGTCCACAAAAAAGATGAATAGGGTTTAATAACCTAAAAACTCAGTCTTACATAACATAAGAATTGCTCCCAAAGTATATAGGATCACAGTGATGACACATCTTCACTGCAAAATACTGTTTTTAACTCATACCCTCATAGTTTTAACAAAGGGCAACCTCATTTGCTTGCATCCTGGACTAAATTGGAGGACCAGAGCCTGAAATTGAATGGAAAAATCAAAACAATCAAGCCAGTTCAGTTTTACATCCCTAAATAACCAGAGGGAATATAACAAGATTAAGAGTAGCTTTTCTTCCTGAAAATGTGTTATGGAAATGAAAAATGTTAGGGCAACACAAATTTAATTGAATCAGTATAGATTGCTTTTTAAAAATCCGTGGAATTTAAGAAAAAATACATTTTCTACAGGGTATTTTAAACCTTCCTACAGAGTGCTATAGCATATACAGCAATAAAGCTCTACAATGTAATTAAAAATCAGCAGAAAGTTAAAACATACTTATTTTTATCTAGCAGCTGTGCTAAATATAGACAGTCCATGTACCTTCTCAGGTAGTGCATTTAACCCTTCTTATTCATTGCATAAAGCACTAGGTCAGAAGGAATATTGGAAAAATAGCAGTGGCCATATTGTATGGCTTAAAATACAGAGGGAGGGAAAAGACACCTAAACTGAGGCCTGTAAGAAATCCAGTACCAATGATTTTTGGCTCCAAAAAGAAGCCTCCAATGGGTGGTGTCAGGATATATGTCTAATTTCTCTCCCTTTTTGATGCTGGTGTACGTTTAATGTTGGAAGCATCACATGCGAACAGGTTGTGCAAAAAGCGGTGTGCCTTTGAAATGCTTGTAGTATGCTCTGGTTTTCCATATTTTCCTTAAAAAAACCAACCAACAAACAAACAACAAAACACAGATTTTTCTAAAGCTGTGTTCTTCAATAAGTCCACCCATTCAGCTTGAAAGGATTACAGCCAACAAGCAGTTTTCTTACGCAGTCTGTGAATTCCCTTTGAGAAATTAAAAAGAAGAAAGGACAAAAAAGTAGAGTGGCTGTGCCGCAGATGAAAAGAAACAACTGCTAAGGTTTTGGCAAGGTTGCTTTCCCCAAACACTCTCCTTCTCAGTTGACTGCTTGATTACATGATGAATGCTTGCTGATTGCTTTCTTTCTCTCCATTACGTATGTATATCAACCTATATCCCCATACATACATGGCAGTTTCATGGAGAGAAAAATTTTGTAGAGAAATACCTGAAGGGCAAGATGAAATGGAATCAAGTTTTTGTAAGCAGATTTATATTACTTTATCCTTCAGTGTAGACAGAAGAAAGCTGGGTAGAACAATGATCCACTGCATTTACTTGTAGGAAACTGCTGTCCTCTGGCATGTTGCAAGCTGAATCACCAAAGATACCTGTGGACCCTGCTGGAAAGTCATAAACTGGAAAAAATACAGAAGCAATTAATTAACTAGGATAATGATATAACGGAGAATGTCCTAATACTTATGCAGAGAACTGCAAATGGCTTTACACAAAACAGATAAATAAAACAAAAAAATCAACATTCGTATGAAATCAATAATTACATAACTTACTGCTTATCACAAAAGGAATTTCAATTCTGTCAGAATCAAGTCTGAAGTACAGCAGATTTCATCACAACTAACACTTGCTCATTTAACAGATGCTAAAATTGGGATAATGTAAAAAATAAATTTCATGCTTGCTTATTGAATTTCATCATACCCAACTTATCATAAGAGGCAATAAAATATTGTAGAACTCATTTGCTCTAAAGCAGACCCTGGCACAGAAATTACTAACTACTACAAGTGATAGCAGTAAGCACAAGAGTAACCGTTTGCAGAAAAACTCCCACCTTTTGGATTACATCTTTACATATGAGTGAGATGACTCTTTGAAGTTACAGGTGCATTGGCTTTTTAATGCACTACTGAAGGACCAAGACATAAAAGAGATTTCAAAGTGCAATAAATATTAAGCAAAATCATCCTTTGTGGAAGGACAATAAAAGACCTGGGCATCAATTGTGCTCAGGCTCTAAAATTAGGCCCAAGGTCTTGTGCTGATTCTCTGCACAGAGATAACTTTCTCCCTTCCAAAGCAGCATGCAAGTCCCTCGCATACTTTTCAACTAGGCAGAGACTAAATCAAGCGTGCACAGAGAACTGTGCACCTAGGCAGCTCTTGTCATGGGAACGTGAGTGTATTAAATTCAAGGCTGAGAAAAATCAAATGCAAATGAACCAAAATCAATGGTTTGAATCATCTCAGGTCCCTACTACACTACCTACAGCAGAGTGGAGTGGCTGCCCAAACATCACACCTGGCTCACCGGGCTGTATTTCAAAGCAAATATATGAGCCAGAGACTGACTCCCAGAGGTTAGAACCTTGAGCAGCCCTCAACAGTCTGCAGTCTGCACACAGGACAGATGTTACTGTGACCCACAAAGGTCTGAAAACCATCTCCTCTTCGTGAAGAGCCAAGTCTGTCGTGACAGGTCTCAGTCACATACACAGCTCAAGCAGATTCGTCAAAGTCCACGGAACGTACACAACCATCCACCAAGTCCCTGGATGTTATTTACCTGTAATACCAGAATGAGCTGAGAAAGTTCGGTGGAAAATGCCAAGCCCTGCCTGGCCCACTGATGTGGGAACTAAGCAGTCTTCAAAAGGAGGAACCATATTGCAAGAAATACCATGTTGTACGTTCTTCTGAGTGTCAGCATAATGTGGAGGGCAGAAAGTCTGAAGCTGCCCATAAAAACCTACAACAAGGAGAAGAAAGTGGTCAGTGAAAGACCTGGACAGATACCAAGGGATAGCATGCGGAACCATGGCCATGAGAATGATAAAAAACTCAACTGCAGTAGCACCAGGACTTCGATTATTTTCCACCAATAAAGCTGCTTTGATACGAAGCTCCCTAAGACTTCCTCCAGTTGCTACTAATTCCAAACACAATCTGCTTCATGGATACCCTGATTCCAGCACAAATTGTGAGAAGCACTGACTGATTAGAAGTAGAAATTTTTCAGGAAATGTCTCTCTTTCCTCTGCAGTCCTGCTTTCTGAACTGGTACTCTCCAGATTTCACACCAGGCTGCTGCCTGAAAAATCTAAGCAAATGCTCTATTCAAAATAGAGGAAGATTATCCAAGAAAGGTCTGAATAAAATTGGAGGGTCTGTCACTGATGCCAAGACAGCTGGCTGGTGGTGGAGACATGCATATGAGACTCAGAAGGGCTGCTATAGCTGATGATCCATGGGACCTGCTGTTTGTAAGTACAGGTTGAGAGTCTTGCCCACTTCTCAGTAGCGATGAGTCCACATGGAAGAGAACAGAGACCATTGTGCCACATGACAAAAAACATCCTCACCAGGTTTTTTGTGCTTTAGGTTGGGTTTCTTCCTTAAGTGACATTTGAGAGAGGCATATAAGCACGGAGTAAATTCACACTGAAGTCTATGCCAAAATACATATTTATATAACTAAAACCATGCTCCTTGGGGAAACAGGAACACACGTGCAACCTAAGAGGCACAGAAAGATGTCCTGTAGTAGATAGGGCTGATTTTTCTCATGGACATAAGGTCTTTTCTCATCCTAAAAAACCTGCTGCTAAGTCTAAGTTTTGGCGATTTTGTTCAGAGTCTGAAGGATGGCTTTTATAGGTAAAAGACTGTGGTATGCATTTATTTCTGTTTTCTATAATACGTTCTTAGAGTATGTCACAAACGAAACTATTATAAATTCAGTATTACAATATATACATATTTTTCTTTTAAGAAAAACTGCGAATCAAGCTTCTGTCTGCAAGTGCTGTGGCTCCTGGTTCTCACCACTCTCCTTCCATGTATAAAGTAAAAAGGATAAAGACAGTGCATCACATCCAAGGTGTTACATAGAAATTGTAGGCCTTGACTGTCCAAAACCAGGCCCAGGATTGATACAGTCTCTGAAGATTTTATTAGCAAACAGCTTATTTCCTAAGGGCTCATGTGCTATTCTCTCAATGAAGAATACGTTGTGGTAAGTCATACCAAAAAGCCACTGTCAGAAAAATGCCCCCCTACTTCAGAAAGCATCTTGAGGAATTTCCTGTGTCTCAAGTTTGTTCCAGAGACACTACAGTCAATAGAAAAAGCTGATCTGCACGGCTGTCTCGTCTAGCCAGTCTACCTAACCAACATTGGCAAAGTCCTTCCAGCTGAATTTATTTTCAGTCTAGAAAGATCAATAAAAACAAACCACTACAAAACCTCCCCTAAACCCTTAAATCATTAACATCATTAAAAAAGGGAAAAAAAAGGGAAAAGAGGCATTGAAAAACATATTTTAATGCATCCTCTGTATATAAACTCTGTGTTGCAGATACTGGCTTATAATTCAAGAATTTAAATGACTCCACACCCCTTAAGCACCTGTTTATGGTCTTTTGGATATTATGAAAAAGGAGGAAACCTTGTTACTTTCAGTGATTATAAATGTTCACAGTTTCGACTTCAAAGAGCATTCACTACTAGGAAAGAATAAAGAATCCTCATCTAGATAGTTACAGGGCCAGCCAGCTCAAGTCCATCCTTCCATATGTTTAGGAATTAGCTTCAGTACATCCCCACTGTGCTGATAGAAAAGTGTATTTATTCTAGTCATTCAGCTTTCATGCCTGGCATCTACTGATGTCCATGAGTAGTAATAAACCATGAGTAGTAAGCAAATTATTTGACAGGTTTAAAAGCTAATCGCCATCCCTAAAAGTAATGGGATGTTTGGGTGAGCAGCATATTACAAAAGGCCTATGAGTACCATTTAACAGTTTGTAAAGTATCAAGGAGAGATCCCAGAGGACAGGAGATTAATAAGGAGAGAAGATCCTTTAATGGGAAGCAAAAAACATTGAACCACAACCTGTTGATATTTGAGATGGACATGTCTGAATATTTCAGTATCATACGACACCTGAACACAACTCTTGTCCTATTCATTCATTACTAGTGATTAGAAACGCCTCACATGGGGCATCTAATTTTGATTCATGAAAAAAAAAGTATTTTAAAAACAAAAATTTATATTGGTGCAGTTCCACATCCCAACCCAAAACACCTTCCAACCTCAATTCCCTTTACAGGTATAGTCTACACCTAGAAACATGTTATAAACATAAGGTACCTGGCAGACATTTTCAGCACTGTGGCTAGGAGCTAGGTGTATTTCCATTAACTTTCCCGTGGAACGGTGCACATGGAGCTGTTGTTTGCTAAAGCTGCACTGAGTGTTTATACACAGATAATGGATTTCATAAATAATAGGGATGGTGAAAGGAAAAGGACATAGTGGAAAACATGCTGTGTCCCTTTATGTGATATAACTGATGTTCTGCCAAGCAGGAGGAAGGATACATGTTTGTAAGAGTTTTATGATTCTAATTATTTTTCCTTTGAGACCAACTTCTGTGGTCTCTGCAAGGAAACATACAAATGTTGGCATGCACGAGATGTACTTGAATTAAAGCAGAAAACTCAACATTTAAAAGCATCAGAATAGGCCAGGACTACAGACAGGAAAAGACAGTCTGAACCTGCACCCAGAAACTCAGAAGAGACCTTATGGGGAGGCCTAGGTAACAATGGCGACGCATAGTCTTTCCATTTTATCTAGTAGTTTTGCAAGACACTTCTGTGTACACACAATGAGGTAAATGCCTAATTTACACACGTACTACAAGAGTTTAGATCACGCTAACAGTTACATGAAAAAAACGGAAACAATTGTCAGTGTTGTGTCTGAAAACCCGAATGAAAAAAATGGTATTTTGACTTCATACAGAATAAGGGAAGAAAAAAAAAAGAAAGAAAATCAGAAAGTAGAAGCATGGCACAGCAGGCACAATTTGCAGACTGCACTCACTCTAGAGGCTGAATACTCATAGATTTCATTGTCTTTTGCAGGGGCTGAGGGCACTTTGCAGACCTAGCTGTAAGATGACAGTTTCAATTTTTTTTTTTTTTNTTTTTTTCTTTTAAAACTTAACTGCAACCAAACTGAGTCAGACTGCAAAGCATGTCAGGAATTTACATCCTGACAATCCTTAAATGTGCAGTCCTGACATTTAAGAATCAACTGTAGTAAAATAAAATAAAAGAAAAAAACAATAGCCAGCCAAAACTTGATTTAGAAGCTATGTAGCTATTGACAGTTTTTGCCTCCTTTAAAAATGCTTTTAACATCAACTTTTGTCTCAGCCGGCAATAGGACACACTGTGAAAGTTTACTATTGAGTCAGACTAGTTACCAGAAACAGCTATTTCAATTTATAGTGGTCTGAGCCAGCTGGCAAGACCCTTCAAGACACATGCCGAAATGTCCTTTCACACTGCTCTGTACTCATTCTCCATTTGTCCCTTTCTCACAGCATCCTGTTCCCAATGCAAAACAATCTGGCAGTAATTTTGACTATTGCTAGCTGAAGTCTGGCAGAAAAAATACTTACCCTGGGGTTGAGCTATTGTGAGTCACATCCTCTGTGTTTGTTCATTCCCTACTTAAGTAAAATAATATTGTCTAGCAAAGTCTTACAAGCTTTGATCCATTGGTACATTAATCACTACATTGCAGAAAGAACCAGGGAAGTGCAAAGAGCACTTTCATTAACTGATAACCTCCCCAATAATATTTTTTAAGATGGAAAGAGAGCATAGATAAATAACTCAGCCTTCCTAGATACATGTTCTTTTCNAAAAAATGACTTTAGAGGAGGAGAGGGGCACTTTGCAGACCTAGCTTTAAGATGACAGTTTCAATTTTTTTTTTTTTTCTTTTAAAACTTAACTGCAACCAAACTGAGTCAGACTGCAAAGCATGTCAGGAATTTACATCCTGACAATCCTTAAATGTGCAGTCCTGACATTTAAGAATCAACTGTAGTAAAATAAAATAAAAGAAAAAAACAATAGCCAGCCAAAACTTGATTTAGAAGCTATGTAGCTATTGACAGTTTTTGCCTCCTTTAAAAATGCTTTTAACATCAACTTTTGTCTCAGCCGGCAATAGGACACACTGTGAAAGTTTACTATTGAGTCAGACTAGTTACCAGAAACAGCTATTTCAATTTATAGTGGTCTGAGCCAGCTGGCAAGACCCTTCAAGACACATGCCGAAATGTCCTTTCACACTGCTCTGTACTCATTCTCCATTTGTCCCTTTCTCACAGCATCCTGTTCCCAATGCAAAACAATCTGGCAGTAATTTTGACTATTGCTAGCTGAAGTCTGGCAGAAAAAATACTTACCCTGGGGTTGAGCTATTGTGAGTCACATCCTCTGTGTTTGTTCATTCCCTACTTAAGTAAAATAATATTGTCTAGCAAAGTCTTACAAGCTTTGATCCATTGGTACATTAATCACTACATTGCAGAAAGAACCAGGGAAGTGCAAAGAGCACTTTCATTAACTGATAACCTCCCCAATAATATTTTTTAAGATGGAAAGAGAGCATAGATAAATAACTCAGCCTTCCTAGATACATGTTCTTTTCATGATTCAGTGTCATAAATATCCACCTTACAAAATGGAGCCATAAAAAGGAAAGAGCAGAATAAAGCATACATCATTCTCTTTCCCTCAGTTATTTAGCACTAGTCTAAACATCTTTGTCCACATTTGCAGTGCATCAGGTCACAGTGTAAGTCTGAGCTTGAACTGGAGCCCAAACATTTATCCTTTATCCACATAGTGTCATGTCCAAGATAATCTACACTACTGCTGAATGTTGGATAACATGAAACCATAGGCAATTCAGGCCCTAGACCTGACCATAGCTGGTCTCTCCTTCAAGATTACGTGTTAGATAACTACCTGTATCATCAGTTTTCTGTGTTTCCATGCAGCACTGGAAAGAAAAAAGGCAAACACATTGGCGACTGAAGTTCCAGTAACTGAGCATTTCTCCTCGGGACTGCAACTCTGGATTGTATCAGTTGTTATCTTATTAAACTATTTAACACATACGCATACACAAACACAAACACACACAAGGTTATGTCAATTGTGTTTCTTCGAATCAGTACACTATAGCCAAGGTCCATGATGTCAGGATACAGTTTTTTTTTCTGGCACGATAGCGTTATTTCCTAAGGAAAGTGAAAGATTTTAAAATATGATAAAATAGTTGCATACTCCAAGAATCTCTTCTAGAAGCAAGAAGCTCTGGTTCTTTATCACATACAAAGCCTCATCCTGAGAGATGCTGAGCATCTGAAAACCACAGGCACACAGACCATCTCAAACTCACAGCTGAAACTGTGGTCCACGTATGTTTGTGGCAGACTCCTGGTCCCATTGAAGTGATGGGGACAAAGGTTATCTTTCAGGTATGTAATGAATGACTGTCACAGTTACAATTTTGGTAAGGTAGGATGTTTCTGACGGACATTTATTTCCTCTTCAGTCAGCATTCTGTCTGGCATCACAAAGAGAGGATATTTTTTCAATAAAATCACTACAACTGCCACTAAGAAATATATATAATGGATGAGCAGGCTTTATTACTATGGTATGTAAAAATTCCAGCTGTCTTTGGCTTGAACTAGTTGAAAATAGCGTTCCTCTGCAGTATATTTCTGCAGTGTCCACTAGGTGAATTACACAAACATAAAGTAATAATTTGGTACCATATGAGAGTGAAGAACAAAAGGAAAAGAGGGAGTAAGACATATATGAGTCACATATTGTACTGTCAGACTGACTTGCAAATGTTTCTATATACTTAAATCTGATTTTTTGTAATTCAAAGATAACTGTAACTAGTAGAGCTGCCTGTACAGATACACTAGTATAGATAACTCATATTAGTTAACAACTTAAAAAAAAAAAAAAGTAACTTTTTTTAAAAACTGAATATTTTGCATTACTTTTTTATTTCTTCCATTACTCAGCCATCATTGGTCATCAGCTTAACTCACAAACACATATGACATGAGTCACAGGCACAATTTTAAAGGACAGTCAGATTTCTAGTGCAAAAATGATCACAGTAACAGGAGCATCAAAAATCAAGTCAACTATGTCCAGGCCTAAAGGAGCTTTTTACCTCCCTCTCTACTACAAACACAAGAAGCTTTCTCACTGTGAAGGAGGAGATTCTATTGCTGTTCTTTCCTACCTCACACATCTCTTCTGACTTGCCTCAGAGCAACACCTTATTCTTGCAGCTGCCTCTGTGTTGCACATGCCTGTTTTTCAGGTACCTCTGCTGAGATCCCTGTAGCTGTTCTTGGCCGAAAAGACTCACCAGTACAATACAGGTCCTACACCAATTGATGCCAATTTCCAGGACCTGTACTGTCTTCTGTTCTTTCTACAAACAGATAATACAATGGCATACAATAGTGTCAAGCTGGGAAGTCATCACTCCAGTCTCCACCTCAGTATAGTTTCAGATTTACTGCCTATGTTAATCCGATAAGAGATACTACAGCCTAATGAAAGAAGAGCTTAATTTCTGCAGCTCAGTCAGTCGACTAACATCATCCCTTCCAAACATCCCATGCAGCAAAGGAAATTGTGAATTTCAAAAGAGGAAGGAAAGGGAGTATTTAGTCTATTATATAATATTATCCAACGCCATAAAAAGCCCTCTCTGACATTACTATGTGTCTGATGTTGAAAAGCACTCAGAAAAAAATGATGAAATCTGAACTGCAGACAACATTCTTCCATGAAAAAGCAGTTTCACCACACAAATATTTATCAGACATAAGAGGCTTGTTAGCCTTGGATCTCCTACGTCTTTTCTTTCTGAAAGATAGTGCTCTGAGATCTCCATGAGCTTTTAAGATGATCAGGTTTTCAGTAAGGGAGTCTGTTTAGAACTTCTTTACTTCTGAAAGCTTTTGGGCAATGAAACTTTTTCTTCTTTAGTACAGCCAATTTAAATGGAGTTGACAAGTTTATGACTACATGTTGAGACAAAAATGTCACCTTTGTTTGGTAGCGGGCTGAGCTGAAGTGGCTATAGCTACAGCACTTTAAATAATGAAAAGGCAGGTTATGAATTGCAGGAGACAGAAACGAACAGAATTTCCTGCAGACTCTTCTTATGTACCAGATAGTCCAGGCTGGTGAGATAACTCCATAGCTGTTTTCTACACTATAATGGTGTGACCAAGGAAGATGGCAATCTTTGTATTGCTGCTGAGAAAACATGACCATGAACTCTTGAAACATTTGCTTTGAAAGGGAGAGTTTAGGCTAGAATTCCAGGCACACAGGACAAACAAAGGTTTCAGTGTAGCACACAGTAGACAGGCAGCTGTGTTTAAGTGGGAGGGAGCCCATACAGACAAAATACCTCTTATAGCGACAATAGGTTACTTAATCCTTTAAAGAAAATTTAATACCCAAATGTGGCTATTGTATTGCATCTTTCAATACTAAAAAAAAATAATAATTCAGACCACAATGTCTTCCTACCAGCGTTAAGTGCAGAGATCTTCACAACTGCAACTTTGAGTTGTTATCTACGTGTATATAATTCCTGTCAGCAATGTCTATTTTCAACACAGATTTTCCTAGGACAGCAAGGCAAACATGCTAGTGTTGGACTAAGTATGATACGGGTTTAAGGTTCAAGCCCTAGAGGTTATCCACTTTTAGACACGCTCACAAGATAGCATTAAGCTCTATCTTAAATGTGGCTTCCCCATTGTCCAAATACAAGATTCGCCTAAATCAGGGTCTCTACCGGGCCTTCTTCTTGTACTGTTTTTAAGGACTCATGTCTTTAGTCCTTTAAAATTGTCTTGGGACTGTGGGAGCAGGGGATAGGGACACAATAGCATCAGTCTGGCCTAACCTGAAGAGAAGATGCCCAAGCAGATACGGAGCTAGCTGCACCAGCTACCACAAGTCCTATGTGCAGCCCTTCGGGAGGCAGGATTCTCAGGAAGCTGTTCAACTTTGGAGCAACTGGTTGTGATCCCAGCTTCTACAATTGCTGAAGCTCCCATGACCCTAAGAGGAAGAGGGTGGTAAAGCCATCTATGCACTCAAAGACAATTTTTTTTCCACATAAAAGGGCATACCTTAATGTCTGGATGCCCTTCTGGAAGATGAGTTTTTGCCAAATACTCAGCAAAAAAGGGAAATGTATTGTACTGTGGAAATAGGATGGCTAACCTGGTCCCTCCATGCCACATATGCTAGGAATTTATTGGACCTGCTCTAGGACGTCTTCACATATCTCCTATGATAAGTAACAGTATATTAATACATATCATCCTGTACTATGTTGGCCCTAGATTACTAGTGGAACTTTAATCAGAGAGTAGAGAAAGCCAACAGTAATTGTTTACATCCATTGCTAAACTTAATGTTCTTCTAGTACTAATCAGCGCTGTTCAAGGTTACCAGTTCCTGGAAGAAAAGAACCTGGCTCAGATCCTGCTCAAGTGTGGTCTGCTACAACAAGAAGAACAAAACAAGACTGACACTTCCTTTCTTCACTTCATACACATGAACTCTGGGAGATGCCTCAGTGTCCTATCTCATCCCTTTGCCTAAAGAGACTGCTTCCATCAGTGGAAAAAAATAAAAGCAGCCTTGGCTTTCTCAAGATACGTTTCCTATGATATCTACTGTGGTAATTCTCAGGAAGCCTAAGCAAAAAGCAGAAAGCCAAGGCCTATAGAAGTCCAGTGAATGTAAATACGGCAAACCATATATTTGAACAGTTGAGAGGAACAGCATTACTGCTGTCAACACATTTCTGAAATGTTAAGGTAATTAGCATTCAGACTCCATACCAGCTAGAAAAACAAAACCAACCAAACAAAACCCCACAAAACCAACAAACAATCCAACACTGTTTTCAGCTGTTGTTAATTTTCTTCTTGGCTACAGAAGTTTATACTTGACTGAACAAAGAGGCAGAGATGTCTTGTGGAAGCTGTTTACATAGCACAAGTGGGAACACAGCTGTAAGAGACACGTATGCTAATAAAAGCAGGGGTCTCCATCACTCCACGAGTGCAAGGGAGACAAATATTCCACCTCCTGAAAACCTCTTAACACTTTATATGTAAACTCAGGAGGGATTAGAAGTGTAACATTGGAAAATTAAAAGCAGAGGCCATCAAAAAACTATTTGCAGTTCTATTTCAACAACAGCTCTGAAAATCAGTTTGAAGAGAAGCCTGTAACTCTGTAGTAAGATGAATACCAATTAGCTAAGCTAAGAATTTTAAGGAAGTCTGAAGGCAGGGTCCTGAAGGCTGCTTCTCAGAGTCTTTCAAAATGAAACGTGCCTTAAAAACACCAGCACCAGCCCTTGGAGAACTGAATTTGAAGCCAAGCAGCACTGGCAAACAACATAAGTGATGACGATTCTTCCTTCTTACCTTGGATTTGGAGGCTGTTTGGTTGACAAGAAGGGTTTGCTGCTGGCTGGTATGTCTTTAGAGACATTCCTGCAGACTGTTGAAGGTGGGGAGGTTGTGGAGTCTGTCTCTGCACAGCAGGATGTGGAACTGAAATTCTCTGGGGGCTGATGTGGTGAGGAGAAAGAGCTGGAGCAACAAACCTAGGAGTTCAGAAACACAAATCTGTAAAATCCCTAACAGATAAGAGCTAAAGACTGCTTCTACTTCACTTAGATTACTATAGTGTTTAGTACTTTGCATAGATACAGACTTCTAGAACAACAGTGTGCCAGCCAAATACAGAGAAGATACATTTTTTAAATGGTGACATATCATTAGATTTGACGACTAGGAAATGCAAAGGGTGAATTGCACCCTTGTCATGGAAAACTCCTGTTAACTTCCGTGCATGGGTCTAACTCTTAATAGGAGGAGATGCCTCATGGGGCACCTGATTTCTGCAGCATTGCCAGCTGTCTCATCGTCAGGTTTTGCATCAGCTGTATCTGTCAATAAACAGCTGTCCTTCCTTGATGGAAGTGACTGGTCAGTTCTAGTCACTGGACATGAGGAGTTAGATATTAGGTTCAGGTTTCAAGTTCTATAAATCCTTGTATGTTACACAGAGCTATTTGAAAACAAAACAAAAACAACAACAAAACCCAGAAACAAAATGAAAACACAAACAAAAACAAACACCCCACCCCCAACAAACAAACAAACAAACAAACAGAAAAAATGCCACATTTTGAAGTAAATTTAATGTATATAAAGGCAAGTATTAGATTGCTTCCAGTTGGGCAGAGTCTGACCACATCAAAAGGTTGATCTGGACTCCATTCAGACCAAACCTGGTGGTGCAGCTGTCACAGAGGTTCATACTTCGTTGTTATGTTTTGCACAGATCTGTCACTACTGGCACTACAAGGATACACACTACTTAGAGGATTTTACACAAGGATTTTACAGAATTCGTAAATTTAACTTTTTTCTACATCTCTTTAAAATGCCATTCTTCAAAGTATATCACACAGAGGTGCTACAGGCATTTTTGCAGATAGAAAGCTGAGGTTATAAGAGCTCTGGTCTATGCCCCTGATGACCAAACTACCCACTAGACTAATGGGACCTAACTAGTAAATGAAAACTCAGCCTGGGCTCAGGAATGGCTCAGGGCCACTTTCTCATCCATGAGAGGAGAGCCAGGAAGGCCCAAAGAAAAAAATTCAGGATATTTCTGCAAGAGGGTGAGTGAAAACTGTTGTGGTATTCCTGTCGCACATCAGCATCTCTTTCCAGTGCTAAAAGCAAGCTGCGAGTCCGTGCCAAGCCAGAAAACCCATCTGCCCTTCTCCGCGGCGGTGTGCTCGGTGGCTGCTGCTGGGGGGAACTGGTGCTTGCAGCTGACAGTTTGTCAGGATCCCAAAGCCTGTATCTGGTCCCTGTTCTCCCGAGACTGGACCACAAGACACTAGATGACTTAAAACTTTTTTTTCCTCCAGAAGTGTAAGGAAGCCGTAATCTCACCCTGAATACAACACAAGGTGCAACTGCGGTAGCTGTGCTACGGAACACCCCTGGTCAGGGTCATCACACAGGTTATTACTGTAGGTAAATCCAAGACACCTGACAGCTTTTATGCTGAAGCTCAGAATCAGCTTCTGACACACATCATCTGTGTGATTTTGACTTAATCTCAAATCTGTTTACTACCTTTCCAGTAGATCCATATTTTACATTTGGAGTATAGCAAGTGTCAAAATGACCTGTGGAAGATTTACCACCTATTCAGTGTTCTTTGAGAATCAATTTTTTAGGCATATTAGATAGGGTTTGGATGGTCTTTGTGCTGATTTGATATTGACTTAATAACAAATACATTTCTTCAGATACGCTACAGAGATGGAGGAAATAAAGATGTTGCTACTGAGTCACTGAGTCTCTAACAAGTAAAATATTTCCTTGTTCCAGATAATTGATGCAGTGTAGTCTTAAAAACATATTAGGCAGGAAGACAATAAAGCATGCATGTGCTTCACAAAAATACCAAAAATATATTTTTTTTAAAGAGAAATCAGTAGCTGTATTGTGATAAGAATATCAGAGGTTTTCAAAAAGCACTACAACTGCCTGGTTATGTCTCCCTGAGTAAGGACTGAAGTTAGGTGTTTGTATAGCACTCACACAGGAAGACTGTTATTTGCTGCCAGAGGTTAAGAGCAACGCCCAGACAGTCTTTTATTACTGCTATTATTTAAAAAATAATGGGGTATCTTCCTCGGTGTTTTCAAAATTCATTTGTGAAAATGAATCTCTGAAAAATGAATTTAACCAGCAGCCACCAACAGGATAAAATGCTTTTCAAAACGCAAAGTGAAAAGCAGTTTTACAGATTTCACTTTTGATTTAGCATCCCAAACCCCCTCCTTTGGCTATACTACTTTGTACAGCCAGACACGACTCCTTTTTAGCAGATTTTAGTGGTCTTCATAATGATTTATTAATCAATTCATGAATTACTGGCTTGCTGATACAGGTGACTATAGTTATCTACTTTTACTTCCCTTCTGCCTAACAAAAGAGAAACTCGGACTTGTCTCACTCCAGATTTGTCCCTGAACAAATAACAACGTGTTACTGGGGGAAATTAAAATTTAATTTTGTTCCTGAAACAATCAGGGCCAGCTTGTAACCACTGCCATCAAGAATTGTGGCCAAGCCCTGGAGATGATGGAATTTGGAAACAGGCAGATTCTCAGAAAGATGCCACAAAATCAGAGCAGGAGTGTTTCTGGAGCCTTTGAGTAGCCTCTCCCATTCCAGCAGCAGCTGTGAAAAAGTGTCCTGCTGAGGAATGATCAGATTTGGTAGTAAGCAAAACAGATTACGAAGTTACCAAAGCTTACCTGATGTGATGAGATTAGTTAAAAACAGTACACATATAGGGTTTTTTTTAATGACCACTACTGGTCATGGCTACATTCAAAAAATATTTTACTCTGGCATTTGCTGACTGGAGCTGGCCCAAATGTAAACTATATGCACAATCTAAGCAATGTGTGGAAAAGGAAGAAGAGAGGAAAGCTAGTAGTATATTCATATAGTATAAATGGTGTATTTATATACTATTTATAACTATTCATACAGTTTATTTTAGCATGGTTGGCCACCTGGAAATGGCCATTTGGTGTGGCAGGGAAAGAGCCTTTTATGTTTCTGTAAGAAGGATATATACAAGGTGTTTCTTCACCCAGAATCTCAAGTGCTTTGGGACTCCTTGACATAAGAACTGAATGTGCTGAGTTGTTTGGGCATAAAAGGGCTGGCGGGGTTATTTTTATAGGCAAAGAAAATACTGACAACTGGGTGGTAGAGAAACCATTTTTGTTAAACTTCCCACCAAGCAGAACTGCCACTGCAATCCAAGACAGTGGAGACAGGTATTGTAACTGTGAAATCAAGCTGTCACTGTTCAAGCTGATTGGAAACAAGGAAAGCAAGAAGAGAAGTACCATTCAAAGCTCTGCCTGACCTAGAGCTTTTACATGGTGCTCCCCTTTTTCCATAGGAATTTGAAGGACTTATCACCTCGGAGTTATCTTGGCTGCTGTTCTCTAGGCTGGAAGTCTTCCATTTAATTTCACCCTCCCAGCCCCAGGAAGCTCACGGAAGTACATGACTGGCCCAGGAACATTGGACGTGTTTATACAGCAATCTCTCAATAGATTTCTCCCACCTTCACTGCTTGATGTCTCCAAGAGCTGTCACCTGCATCCACTTCACAGAGCTCTCTGTAGCTAAGTAGCCAGCTCCCCTTCCCAAGGGGAGAAGGAAGAGCAGGAAATTTGGTCCAAGACTGGAGCCAGTGTGCCGATAACCAGAAAAATTCCAGGTCTCTTACAGATTTCAGTTCCATCTTAAAAGAAAACGCTTTTGACTCACTGTCACTGCTTCACCTGCCCACTTTCTGAAAGAGAATAGCAACTCTAAGCTGCAACAGGAGCTTGAGTTCTTCTTGCTTTTTTTTTTCCAGATTGTGAAAAAGGCAACAGAGAGAACACAAGGCAGCATCCCAAATCTTTCTGATCTTCTGTTCTCCTTTCTCAATGCTTCAAACCTCACTCTGCAGAAGCAAGGAACGCAGGAAGGATGGGAGACTGGCATTGCGGAGGCAGAACTGCAGAAAGATTGACTGCAAGACAGACTTAGAAGTGAGAAAGACTACAACAAAGTAAAGCTGGAATCATACATCTTCTTGGTGAGGAAATCTGGAAGTAGCTAATCTAATTGCTATGTATTTACATACATGTGCATATACCTAATCATGGTCAAAAGAAGTAATACAAAGAGTTCACATATCAAAATGCAGGCAAAAATTCTGTGCAGGCATTTTAAAAGGCTGTCATTTGGCAGCCAATCACACTGATTTGGTGTCCGAAATATAATTTCTGAACTTTTGTTTTTAGCACTAATGGTACCATGAAATCCCCTTCATGCTTCTGGCTTTCCTCTCTCAAATTCTCCTTGTGTGGCCATATTCATAGCATATTAGAAAGTACATTCTTTGTAGTCAAAGAGAATCAACTTGGTCAAACAGGCCAGAACTGCTAATCTATTATAGGAAACAGGACTTAAGACTTTTGAATGCCTTTTGGTAAATAAAACCAGATAACGCCAAAAATGTCTGATGCAATCTTTTTTTTTTTAACAGAAAAAACATATTACAAGAACTCAAATACCAAATAACCATTTGGGTTACAGGGCAACAGCTCTGTCAATTTTTGTATCCCTAGAGGGTTAGTAAATTTCTGTTTTCCTGCTTGTGTATTTTCAGAGTTGTGGAAAAAGATACTATTTTTGCTAAATCTAGCAAAAGATCATTATTTCGTATTACATCAAATCCTGTGTTTCCCTTTTCCCAACTAGTCGTTTGCTGAGAAAAAGTCTAATTCCAGTTACTTCACAGTTTCAAGTAATTTCCGCAGGGGACTAGAAGCATGACAAAAATAACGATAACAGTATATTGTACTATAGCAGCAACAATAGCAAGTGAAGGGAGTATTATCTTTGCTCGGGAACAGCAAAGAAAATATTTGCATTGAATCATAGAATCATTGAACCATTTAGGCTGGAAAAGACCTTTAACATCATTGAGTTCAGCTGCAAACCCAACCAAGTCTACCACTAAACCATGTCCCTACGAACCCCACTTACATGTCTTTTAAACACCTCCAGGGATGGTGATTCCATCACTTCCCTGGGCAGCCTGTTTCAATGCCTGACAACCCTTTCCGTCAAGAAGCTTTTCCTAATGTCCAATCTAAACCTCCCCTGGCACAACTTGAGGCCATTTCCTCTCATCCTATCTCTTGTTACTTGGGGGAAGAGACCAACACCCCCCATACTACAACCTCCTTTCAGGCAGTTGCAGACAGTGATAAGGTCTCCCCTCAGCCTCCTTTTCTCCAGGCTGAACAGCCCCAGTTCCCTCAGCCGTTCCTCATCACACTTGTGCTCCAGGCCCCTCACCAGCT
>VWYH01008693.1:39604-102626 GCA_013399365.1 Pampusana beccarii
CTTGGCCTTGTTGAACCTCATACAACTGGCCTCAGCGCAAAGATCCAGCCGGTCCAGATCCCTCTGTATGGCCTTCCTACCCTCAAACAGATCAACACTCCTACCCTCAAACAGATCAACACTACCACCCAGCTTGGGTTTATCTGCAAACTTACTGAGCATGCACTCAATCCTCTCATCCAGATCACTGATAAAGATATTAAACAGAACTGGACTCAGTATAGAGCCATGGGGAACACCACTCATGACCAGCTGCCAACTGGATTTGGCTCCATTCACCAAATGGTGAATTTTCATTTTGACAGAATATTTGTTAAAATATATTGAAAAGAAAACATCTGCATTAAAATGATGAAAGAGGTTAAAACATAGTTTACCTACTATTAATCCATGCTACACCACGGCACAAAATGCTACTAGCAGGAATTATTTGAGGTAGGAGCTATGTAACTATGTTGGATGCAGCTATGTCTTCATCCTCTGCTTTTTCTCTTTGCACTGAGAAGTAAAGCGTGTGCCACCATTTAGACAACATCAATCTTTATGGTTGCTTTCAACATGGTTCCAAAATGCAAACTGAACATTAAAGCTGAAAACTTTTGGGTTTTGTTGGTTTTCTTCGTTTTTTGTTTGTTCGTTTGTTTTTTTGAGTGTGTGGTTGGTTTTTTTTTGTTTTGTTTGGCCTTTTTTTTAATTCACAGGTCAACGTTTGCTTTTAATACCGTATAAACAACTCGTTGGGTTGCTTCTCTGTTAACTGGCTGAGTTCTAATCCTTTTCATTGGGCTGAAATAACTTGGGAACATATACAGATGTTTTCCCTGAAAGTCATGAAATGGTTCATTTGACCCAAATAACAAAAACCTAAATTTTTTACCTACCTATAATACAGAATGTTTCTCTCCAATGATTTTTCTATTGCAAATGATTTTTTTAAAGGAAGAGAATCTTCTCCCACAACAGAAATATTTTGGCCAACACAAACCAAAATTTTTATCAATAGTTTTGTTCAGCCACTGAATTTGCACTTGTCTAGCTCTGCCTCACGCCCACAAAGCAATGATCCCACAGTGGGTTTCTATCTCCATGCTGCCTCAGGCGAGCAGATTGCTTGTGCCAGTAGACTTTAATTTTATATCCTTCTTTTCTATCATTAATAAGTGTCCAAAAATCCTTTTCATGCTCAAGCTTTAGGAACACAGGAACTGCCACTTCAGATTAAACCAGTGGTCCATCTAGCTCAAAGAAGGGACAGCACAAAGATAGAACAGCCCCTCTGCCCAGCATCACATACTCTGGTGAGAAGAAGAACAAAGAATTTAAATTGGATCTAAGGTGGATTTTAAGGACGGAAACTGTGAGAGGTCATCTCAATATACAGATTCCCTGGAAACAGAGATATACAGAGTGTTTTAAAAAACAGGGACCCAAGTTTCAAAAATACAGTGATTTCAAATTGGGTCCACCTTTTTGAAACACCCTGTATAACTTCAAAATGTCTCTCAGCACTTCTGTGGCTGCATTCTATTAGGGAACTGAATTTCTTGCAAATGCAAAGAAAAGAAAAAGAGTGCCTTTAGAAAAAAATGTGGAAACAGGCTGGAGAAAAATTCCATGCTTTGCTAGCTCAGCTCTGGCTCAGGTTCAGTGTCAGACTTGCTGCCACCTCCACTCTTTAGCATCTATCATGTGTATGTGTCATTTGCCCACTAACAAAAAAAAATGATAATGTCTTAGCAGACAACCCTCCAAAGTGTCTCATGTCTGGAAAGAAATTACTGCACTGATTCCAAAACCACATTGTTAAGGTTTTAAAGACTTTCTTTGAGGCACCCCATACATGCCACATACAAAGGGCTTTGTAATATGTGATGATTGGATGTGTAAGCTCCCTGGTTAGAAGCACTCAGAGGCTTTTGCTTCTGTAAGTCTGGCTTGGAGCTACTTATTATTTTATAGCAAAAGCATAAAAGGAATATAACCACACACTCAAATAAGCAAAAAGAATCACTGTTGCGAAACTTACTAGACCATTACAGTAATGATAAACTGAACAGGTCAGTCCTAAGTCCTTCTTTTCAGCTTTCCACAGTCTCTAGCAATTCCTATGAAGCCAGGATGTGTCATGCTGCAGAGACACACCACTAGCTCTGGCTCACAGGAAGGTAAAAAAATCATCTGGAACACCAAGTTCTGGTCTTGCATCGGTTAACAGGCTACTTCTTGCAAAAAAGCAAGGAATAAAAAGCAAAATTGTGTAATTCAATAAATAATAGATAAATAGACTGATATTTCAAGCATTTGGCATTATTAGTTTTGAGGCACTGAGCTGCACATGTTAACTATGCCATATAAAAGCCACATTTTTTTATCTGAGTTTTAATTAGATCATTTTTTCAGCTTCCTTGAATGCGTATGTCTTCTTTTATTACAAAAATTAGGGAAAAAGAAGCCAGGTACATATGCCCTTTTATACATATGCCCTTTTATACATATGCTTTTGGGTACCATTACCATTTCGTACCTTCATTTAACAGTTGCCATATTTCCTATTGGGGGAGCACTGAAAGTTAGTACCAAAAAGCTGGAACAAATAAAGTGTAAAACTGCATTTTTATTATGTACATTTTCTCCTTTGATAAATGAAGTTGCTTCTTGTATTCAAACCCTTTATCTGACTTGTTCTCTGTGTACATTGAGTTTCATTCACAGAATTAAAGCAGTGTAAGATTCAGTTCAGTTTATCACATTGATAAGGCTTAATCAAGTCTACACTTTCCCTCCCATCATCTAGGTGGAGAAAGATAAAAAAGAAGCCCTCCTATTATTTTTCTACCCCATGGTACCTGGAGATGTAAGAATAGTGCTTATTTTCTTCTGCTTCTCTCACTCACAAACCCGAGCCTGCTGTCCAGAATGGAAGGGGAACGTGACTGGCGCCCAGAGTCACCAAAGCAGCCAGGCCAGGTGGATTGGCTTCAACCCAACCAAGGCGAATGCTGGGCAGCCAGTCCCAGCTCCGGAATGACCTCAGGCACCCACGGCATGGGAGGAACAAAGCCCCTGCTTGCACCCCTAAATCCTGCAGCCCTCGCCATGACAAGACTGAGACAAACAGGGTGATGGTACACCTTACAAAGACACCGTCTTTGGCACTTTGTATACAGAAGTGTTGGTTTGTTCAGTTCACATTTTCACAGCTACCATCAGACCCACGAAGTGGTGTAAATGACAGCCTACTTGCAGGGCCCCTTGAGTGGACTCTATTAGATTCAAGATGCAGATTCTGCACTAGCTTTTCTCTTAAACATTTCACTTAATCCGTACTAGATATTCTGTAACCAAACCAACACTGCTGTAACACTTTCTTTCCTGAATTTAAATTGCCATTTGTCACATTACCTAAATGAAAATACTGGCACTTTTTTAAAAAAAATTTATTAAAAGTAGCTCCACCTATGGGAATTAGCACTTAAAGCCTTTTTTAGAGAGCGTGTATACAATTAACATATGAGAAAGGAGTGTATGACACTTTTTTTATCGTTGTTATTCTGTAGAGTCCTATAGTATCTTGAGGTCTGTAATGGATTCAAGTCACACTCTAAAGGTGTCTGCCATGGTCCTGCACCAGTAACTGCCTTAGAAATGGGCTAATAGGAGATCACTGTTTTTACAATGAAATTTATGCCTGTAATAACTATTGATTTGTTCCTACCTGTCACCTCGTGCTCTGACACTTGTTGGATATGAACATTGAACAGTTCACACACTGCAGAGAAAACCATATTGGGAAGGAAAAGCCTTTGCACAGAGGACCAGGGCAAGGGAAAAAGATCAGGATCCTGTGTCCGAGAGTGGGGAAGAAGAACTAAATCACTCGATGAGCTTCAGTGACAACTAAACAGCAAACGTCATCCCAGAGTGGTGCACAAAAAGCTCAACAACTTCCAGCGGCTCCAGATTGGGCTGAATTCATGCGTGCAATCTGAAATTGAAAAGTACTTTCACCTGTTGTCAATTCCCTGAGCCAGCATGTTCTCCCATCTTCCTGATACAAGCCAGAGCGAGTACTGCTTTCCTCCAAAGAAATTACACCCATTTATCAGTAATTGAAATCTAGTGTATGTTCTTTTCAGGTTTATAATTAGATACTTTGTGCTCTCCAAATTACTGGCATTTCTGTCACTTAAGGAAATTAAACACTTTGAAATATATTAATGAAATACAGTAATTTATCATTTAGAGCACTGAAAAACAGAGATTGACAAAATAATGTTTAAGTATCTGTATACATATAGTAAGAATTCAGTATTTATGTGATGATGGATCTTACTGACTTTACCACTGAAAACCTTTTTGCTTAGGCCCCTGAAGTCTTGTGATCTGGTAGACTTCCTGTTCAGTGAACTAAGTGGAAACCTGTAATACCATATACTAAACAAATAATTGGAAAGATTGCTGAAAATAATTTAGGGAATGACTAAACATGAAAATTAAACCACTCCCAAGCAATCTGCTTTCACATCACTGAAATATCTAAAATCATGGAAACAGCAAAGGTCAGGGGCTTTGCACATAGCCAGTATAAAATAAATCATGACTATAAATCAAGCTCTCAGACCAGTGAATTAAAAATTCTTCCATCACCCATTAGTCTTAATAAAATGCCAAGAAAAGAAAAGNTTCCTGCAGAAATACTTAGTATAGAGAAAATATTGTCAGAATGTGACTCTCCTACCACAAGTAAACAGAAACATGAATCTCAGGGCCCTCATTCTGTAAACTGTTGCTGGGCTCCTCTGAAGTTCAGTGTCCCATCCAGTACGGCTCTCCTTGCTCAGGGCATTGGTGGAGATGAAGAGAGGGTGGGAGGAAGTCCTTGAAATGGAGATGGATGGAAAGCCCCCCCTGCCTGGGCCACAATAAGAGCCCCTTTTCATCTCTCTCTCCCCTGATAAACCCATACCCAGAGGTACCCAGGGGCCACCACCATCAACTTTCTGCACGCCGATAATTCAGTTTGCACCCGTCCTGGCAGCTCTGAAGACAGGGCTGCCCCAGGCTCAGGGGGGAAATCTGGAGCTGGTCTTACCTCTCTGAGTCCGCAGCTGAGAGAAGAGGTAACTGGGGGGGAGGATGGAGAGGACTACCCTGTACGTTATGTCCTGGGGAGGGGTGGCTGCTGGGGTGGGACAACGACACTGCCCCAGCTCCTGTTCCACTTCGACTTGTCTGTGTGCTGGGGAACACGGCTGCTGAAAGCAAAAGGAGAGAAATAACCCTGATCAGGCAGGTGATACCATTGATAACTGCCCGAATACTAACGGGTAACAACTTCCATAAAGCTGTAGTGCCAGTTCTTAGCAACTAACTGTTTCTTCTCAAGTGCTGTTTTCTGTCCAAAGGGAAGGAAAAAAACCACATAACAAATAACTAAATAATTTTTGCTGCTCCCAGATGATACTTTCATAAAACGAGGCATGACATGGCTGTGCACCTTGTCTTGGGAATTTTGTCTGAATAAGGCTGCAAATCTTCTACAGCTTTCTGCTGTATAACAGGTGGCAAATACTTCCTAAGATATATATTTTTAGAGCTAGTAAATAGAAAGTACAGTTTTGTAAATAGTGAAACACTTTACACATATTCCCCTCAGCTGTAAATTTCTTGAAGAGGGCACCCCAAACTCAAATATTGCAATTATTGCCCCTAAACTACCCGGCAATGCATACAAAAATTTTAAACTATCATTAACAGTTTCAGAATTTTCTATGAGGTTGCTCTTACATACATTCCAAATAAAGAAAGGTTCTGGATGATTAAACAAAAAACAATACCAGACTACCTCCAAATGTCTTAACTAGTTGACCCTGAATCCCATAACTGTATTTTCAGAAGTTCTTTAAATTAGGCAGTCAGAAGGTAAGACATTTATTACCAAATCCCTCTGAAAATCCAGTTACTGAATTATTTTTACTGACATCTGTGTCAGGTGGCTTATGTTGATGTTGAACGGCAGCCAAATACATTATCTTAAATATTTTATGAACCCCGAGAACAAATTAGATTAGCTGTCTACAACATGAAAATGATCTCTCACTGTTTGGCTGTCATAACTTCCAGTCACTTTTTAAGAAAGTAAAGTTTAGGCCTAGTTTACAGAATAAAAGTCTACTTTTAAAACTTATGTTAGTGAATGTTGGAGGTAATGATTCAAATTTATTTATAAAGTCCTAGAATTTAAACCAGCTCCCCAAAGGGCATTGTCACCAGTAAAAGATACTTCTAGGCTAAAATACCTGCACAGATGCTGCAGTCCTAGCAGAATAAACATTATTTTAGGAGTAACCCCAGCACAGATCTGTCTTCAAGAAAATTATTTCACAGGTCACCATTTTGAACATTGCTACTCAAGGTCAAAAGGGTAAAAAGTCCACTTCAACTCTAAGTCCTCAGCCTATTTCTGGAAAGCCTCTTTTCATCCTCACAAGCCAGTTTTTGTGACCTACTAGTTGTTCACCAGGCTAAGGCAGACATGAGGAAAGGCTCAGAGGTTTGATTAGGCTGTAGACTCATTAGTGGGAGCCCTGGACATCTTCCAGCTGGTGGAGATAACAGACGGTTCAAGACGACAGATAAGAAACCACTTTGTGAATAAAAACTTCTAATACAGATGCTGCAGAGGTAATGTCAAAGTTTAGGGAAAGCTGTCATGAGCCACACTGGTGGACAAAGCTGGAGGAGGGGAGGCTGCCCTACCACATGGCGAGGAGGACCAAGAAAACCACCTGTGGCTGCCCTTGGCCTCTACAGTTTGTTTATTCTCATACGGACCAGGGCCTCCTCATCACAATCCAAGTGACAACAGACATCTGAGAGTGGAAGGCACCTCAGACCTTAAGAGAGGCACACAGGATGCAGATCCCACATTAAGGTAACTTTTGTTGTTTATTCACTTTTCTCATGCACCCCAAAAATCACTCTTTCCACACCCGTCTCTCAGAGTAGCATCAAGAGAAATGCAGAGGGGAAAACAAAGGAATGACCTTCTGAATTTATTTTATGCTTACATGCAGTGCAGAAGAAAATACTGAAAAACAACCAAATGCACATTCTGGCAGAATAAGGAGAGAGAATATTTAACAAATCAGCACAATGCAAAATAAACCCTGATGATGTGTATAAAACTAGATACTATAAAAATCACTCCATTCAAAAATGGGGTAACTTGCATTTTTTTTTCCATCAGAAAAACATTAAAATGTGTAAGAAAATACAATGACTTCGTTTCCCAGTACTGTGATCTTTGAGTAAAAAAAAAAAAAATCAGGAGTAAAAAGGCTGGACTATGAGTGAGTTTCCAGCACACGGGAGCAAGTTTTTCTTCCTGTCATAGCTGACCTCTACCACAACGCTGATATGGATTTCAGGCAAGTACTTTTTAAGTTGTGCTTTCACATTTCCAGCCGGGCCAGGCTGCAGTGACAGCACAAGTTCCCACAGCACTGCCCAAGACCTGGGTGCCATCACAGCAGTACCTGCTGCTGTAGTGGCTTTTGGCTGGGTTTCCCGGCAATTTCTCTATCCCTTTCTTTTCTGTTTCTGACGAAGAGACAGTACACTGTGTAAAGTAAGAGCTAACTACGGCAGGGAGTAAGTGAAATCACAATGCTGGCAGCTGCTTCCCAGTGGAAATGCTACTGTTAAAACTTCCTAGTGTAGACATGGCCTTGGCCCAAGCTAATACCTAAATCTTGTAAATACCAGTTGAACGGAAACACTGTCAGCCATTGGCAGTCTACAGACATATGGCAGTCAACAAATATTGTCCATAACAGCTCATTTCCCTAGCAGAGCTAGTTTTAAGAGACTGACAGAAAACTTCAGACACTATTTAAGAAACTGCTAAGATAACCTGACCACTTCTTCTTGGGAGCTTTCCTAGTGTTTTGGCTGTAAAATGTGAGTTGCTTGTTCAAAGTTCTGGCAGGAATTATCTATGCAAAGGAATGTCTTTTCAGTGCCTGATCCCATTAAACACCTGATTTGAATGGTATGAAACCAGCATGGGCACTGTCTCCAAGATACCACCAGGTAAGTCCAGAAAGAAAGATGCAGAATTAAGTGTATTACTAAACAGAAAGGCTTGCTACGAACAAGGCTTTTATCTCTAACAATACCAAATAAACTAACACACTTAAAGTAATTTTTAAAAGATTCAGATATTCTGAAAACAAAACAAACCAAACAAAACAACAAATTGTTGATGCTGTTCCTCCACGTCCCTTTAAAAAACCCAAGCTACACCATTATTTACAAAGTGGATATAACCTGTTAGTCCTGAATGTGAACCTCGGATCGGGTTACACCCAAAAGTTTCAGGCACAGAGAGGGAGAAGCCATGTTTTAATTTCTGAAGACTCATGAGAAATCAATTTATCAACAAATAAGAATTTTCCATGAGAATATCTGGGTAAAGGCTTCTCTATGAGAAGCTAAATTTACATGCAGTCTCATAATGCATAGGAACAAATTAGGTGGTTGGAAGAAAAAAAAAAAAAAAGAGTCTGGCTATGGTTCCTTTAAAAAAGACAGAAAAGCAGCATTTAAAAAGTTATAGAATCCAAAGCCTTTTTTTTTTTTTTTTAATGGTGCAAGAAACCTGTCATTTCATAGACTATTTTTTAAATGCAGGAGAATCACTCTCTCCTTTGCAAATTATCAACAACGGTGTAAATTACTGTCTTGGATTTATAAGTGTCAAATCAGCATTCTGTCAATCTACTTCTGCCCCCAAAATACCTTTCCTCTTACCACTGCTGGCATGAATTTGGAGTAGGGCTGAGAATTCTTTCCGTATAGAATAAGACAGCGTGCAGATTTTATTTTGTAGCTCAGTCAATTAAAATTACATACATACATTTGCAAGAGTGTTTTTCTAATTACTATATTTAACCTTGCATTTGTATAAGGAATATTTATGCAATCCTTGTGAACAAGTGTTTTACTAGTTCACAGAAAAAAAAAATCTGAAATGCTTTTTGCACTTGGGAGCATGACCTCTAGATATTTGCCTCTCTCGCCTCCCCTAATGAGCCCATACTCCCCCAGAGGATTTCATGGCCAGGAATATGTGGGCATGTGGTGTCTTGAGCCATAAGCGGTAAGCCCAGCAAATGTAAAACATGTTCCTGCATTGCCTTGATCCTGCCCAGCTCATCTGTAAATCTGACGACTCCAGTGTGCGTGGAACTTGAGAAGCCACCATGCACTAAGTAGAGCAGAAGTCAAAACCACATTATGAAGATAATAAGCCTGTCTCCAAAGTGTGTTTGTCACATGGACCATCTGCACTGATGGTTTCTGCATCTTTCTTCAGATGTTCTGCAGGCAGATTGGAGATATTGGAGGCGTCCACATCCTGGAGGTACCAAGAAAGCTGGAGAGTTTACAAGGTCCACCCACTCAAGATATTTGAATAGGAAAAGAAAACAAGTTTAGGAAATAACTTTGTACAGTAGTCCAGTCTCATTATTTGGAGACCTGGACAATCAATCTCTGTCTTCTGAGATCCCCTGCCTCAAATATTTAGAAATCTGAATGCTTACAACACAAAGTGGTTTTGTGGTAAAGATCTTCCACAAGTTAAAACTGTCCACACCATCTACTAAGAATCTTTTGCTCTACTCCACAGCTCAGAAAATGGGAGAGGAAAATTAAGAAAGTAATTGCTGAGTCAGAATATCAGAGTTAGTTTATAGGTAATTATAGGCTTCTGATAAAAATGGTAAAATGCTGCTTGCTAAAAGCCTCCCAATTGCTACCCCAAAGCAGCCTATAATAGAAATAAGGAAAGGTGCATGGTTCTCATTTTTCAACATTCTTTGATCTTTTCTCTGAGCTGGACAGGAGGAACATTTTCTAGTCCTTTTGCTGCATATTTGCAATGATGGGCAGCTGGGCTGATTATTAGTTGAGAAAGGTGGACATCCTGGAAACTCCTGTAGTTTCTGAGGTTAAGAAATAATTAAATCCCTGAAGCAACAAAGTGGGGTCTGGATTGGGATTCAAAGACATTCCTGCCATGGCATCTTTACATCACATCCCTGCCTTTCAAGACAGATTCTTCTCTTTCAGTGGACTGCAGTTTCTGAAGTTCTGTCTCACCATGAAGAAAGGAACTATAAATGGTGCAGTTGCCTTGTTGCTTACAATGTATGTACCAATTCACCAGTAAATGTTCTCTCCTTCACAATGTGAAACCAATCATTACATCAATTTTTGGAGAACAATTAAGCTGTCTCACAATGGAAATTATAAACTCAGAAGTAAAACTGGTGAATAAAAGGACAAGTCTGAAGGGAAATAAACTATCCTCCTTAAAATAAATAACACAATAATATTAACACTTTTCAGCCCTGTGTAATATTTATATGGTCCTGCCTGGTAATACCTCACATTTAGCAGGAGATCTGGATATGTATGCCATACTTAAATTCAGCCAAAAAGGTGACAGTGGAGATCCTCTTAATTCTTGGTTACCCCACATCACCTCCTCTTTCGCATCCACTCCCTGTGCATCAAATACAACTCCAGTTTTTACTGCAATGGCCATTCATATCACCATTCTCCTTCCTCATTATTTTTTTTCTTCCAGTAATAAGCCATAACTGCTCCTCCAGGCTGTCAGCTTTGACAGACAGACTGCTTTTTCCTCAGACAGCTCCCACACTCTCCATGGTGCCTAATGGTTATGGAGCTCACCCACTGGGATAGTTTCTTTAATAAAATTATTTCATTTTTCCTGTATGCGTCCTCTATCCTTTACCTGCCTGTTTTATCTACTTGCTGCTCTAACATTATCTTAGACATAAATTCCTCTGGGAATGAATTCTTTCTTTTTATGTGTGCAGAGCACCCAGCTCACTACTGTTTCACCGGGGGAAAAAAAGCGCAAACACACAATAACAGTGTCACTTAAGTAAAGCACATCTTAAATCACAGGCATAAAAGTAGTTAGGCCAAAGTTTCAGACATTATTTAAAATACACTTAGAATCTCATTGCCAATCCTTATGTAAGTTTACTGGTGTAATTTTTAATTTCCAGCTTGCAAAGAAAACCACACACTTGACAAGCTTTAGTAATATCATTTGCTTGCTCTGGAGTTGAGCAGAGTGTGACATTTAGTAACTATTTATAAATGAATGACACATTCTGGTTTATTCTTAAATATGAAATAGTCAAGTTTTAACGAAACAGCACAGTAAAAATAATTTCTTTGTATTGCATTATTTATGATTCTTTCAGCCTTAGGGAATCTAGATTGCACTATACAAAGTAAGTTGATATAAGTGCATAGTAGAAAAAACATCATTCATATGTTCTTACGAATGAATTGCTCATGTCTTCTTTCTATGAACTGAATAAACTCAAAAGTGCATTTATTTTTAAAAATTAAAATCTAGATGCTACCAGAAATTTTGCACTCCAGTAGAAACAGACTTTGAATTTCTGTTCTACAAAATATCACTATGCTTAACCCTAGAAGAGTATGTACTTAACTTTAGACCTGAAGACATAATTTTGTGTTAGTTTTAAGCAAAGGATCTGTCATGTTACCTCGTATTAATAAGATTATACTCAGTTCAGATTTCTTTCATAAAGTCACAAAGGCCACAGTACAGGAAAACTGCGATGATTACAAGCATTTTTGCACTTCGGCAAGTGGAACCAGTCTAGCATCCAAATGTTTACTTTTGTAATCTCTTACCTATTTCTAATAGTTTGCTTTCAAACATTTATTCTATACATGTCTTAGGAAAGAAGAAAACTTACCTTTCCTTTAAATGTGCCTAAACAATAAGAAAAGCAAACTTCAAGTGAGAGTTTGATTTAATGGCATTGGAAGAATGGAAAACCATTCCTATTTCTACTGGAAAAGTAGCATAGACACATTTTAGCTAATATTCTGTCTCTAGACACTCCCAGTAAAAGCTACATATTTCATTTTTCAGAAAAGTCTCAAAGTTTTTCTTTGGATTGAGAAAAAATGCTATTTTCAGATAAGTTTGATGGGTAGCTTCTCAAAGGCAGGACACTTAAGCTTCTGCATGTTTTGCTTTTCTCTCCTTGGGGCATGAGTAATTTTCATGTTGCCATTTCAAAAAAACAATTCCCTTCCTGTCAGAGTTATCTCACTTATTCACATAGACTATCATTATATATCAGCCCTGGTGTGTAGCTAATGAAACAATTCATTTCAACAGGATTGGGTGGTTGTCAAAATGAGGAGAAATGAATTCATCTACACCTGACATAATACCCTCAGTTAATCGATGTGAAACAACACAAGTGAATAAAACTAGGAGAAATTTGCTGAGTTATACATAGCTATGAACACATGGAAGGGAATGCAGTTTATTACTCACAGATAAATTAATGCTGATAAAAGTATGTTGATCTACACTAGAAAAATTGTTGCACAATAGGAAGCAGTGCCAAGTAAAAACAACAACGAAACCAAAAACCAAAACAAAACACCACCACCACCCGCCTCGTCCCCCAAGCCAGTTAATGTATCAAAGAACATCCACAGGAGTGCTGTAAAGCCCAAGTATCGAGAGACAAAGCACGAGTGAGGTTACAAAAAGTAATGCCACACTCTCAGAAGACACCTATGGGACATCACGACTGCAATCGCCTGCTAAGGGCTGGCTGGATGCAAGAGCTTTACTTGGCTTAGGATCCTGACAAGTCATGGGGGCAGTAGTTTGTTCAAGCCACTATCAGTGTGGGTTGGGACTGACCCAGCAGTCAGAGCTTGACACTTAATCATAGTTTGGAAGCTGCACTGGTAAAAGAGCTGGGTGCTCAACAGATTCCAGAGGAAATCTGTGAGAACGTCCTCAGTTTCTGAAAACACACTGTCCCCACCTAGCTTCCACCCTAGCTAGGGACCTGAAAGGAAAAGGAAAAGCTGAGTCTTTCACTCTCTCTGTTTCGTGCATTACACTTGGTAATGCTAGGAAATAATTTTTTAAATCTCAGCATTTTTCACTATCCAACTCCCTCTGAAAGTACAATATAAAATAAGCATCTGTAACTAACACCATGTCACTAGAAGTTCCCTGGCCAAAATCAGACCTTTAAAATCGGAAATTTCTGTTACCTTTTAAATAACAGATGCCACACTCAGCCTACACTCAGACTAACACATTTAAAAATTAACAGCATACAAGTAATACCAACTATTTTACAAATTAGGATACAGCCAATCACGGGTATAAATTTCCTGATTTTTGTGATATAAACCTACATCATCACCAACCAGTGGGTAGCTCACAACAGCCTTGAAAAAAACATGTCATAGAACTGATAGATTTACAAGTCTCCCAGCAAAATAAAGCCACTTACTGAAGTGGCCACTTAATATAATGTCATTTTCAGTAGTGCACATAACATTAAGCCAATTCTTTCACTTCCTACATCAGTTTCTCAAATAAAAGTTGGACTGCTAGAAGATGTAATGCATTCTGCCTGAAAGTTAAAACCAGATGTCTTTACAACTACTAAAATACTGCATTAAAAATGTTAACATCCTGCCAGTCATTGTCTTGAGCTTTGAGATGTATTACCATTCATAACTTATCAAATGTTTCAAATTTAGCTGAAATGTGAACAATAATAGTATATTTAGCCAGGTATGACAGTTAGGTATTTTAATATGAAAATCTCAGCTACTTAACTGAAACAATAAAATAGGATTATCACATTTATAGCATAAATGTGTTTACTGGCATATTTATAGTCATCAGAGCTCCTGATGCAGCATTTAAGTGATTAATATAGATCTATTGGAAAACCAGTATGTGATACATGAATAAGGAAGAGGAAGAACACTCCTTTGATTTTAAACAAAGCTTAATGAATTCAAGAGGTCTACACGGAATACCGAAAGTGAACTGCTAGCAGAAGTCAAATGTCTATAGGGCAAAAATATCGCTCTTTTCATGGGCAAAATACGATTTGTCCTGCCAGTCTTCAAAAAAAAAAAAAGGTGTAAAAATGTGTTCGAAATCTTTTTATATTACTTTGCAGAGTCTATCCCTCTCATGAGATAGATATGTATTTCAGAGTAAATCCTAATCTGCAAAATCATCCCTAACCTTAAGTGAGCAATAATACAGCAGACTGTCTTCTCCTATACCTGGGTAAATATCATGAGCAGGCCCCGGGGAGTGTCCCACGGTGTTATCTGCAGCACCATGCGGTGACGAGGCTGGCTGGAGGGGCCGGATTGCAAGGCAGTCATTCAGGAGGTCTTGGCCAAGCTCTGAGCTCGATCGCAACTAAAACACAAGAGATGGAAAAGGATAAACTATTATAGCATGGGAAAAAAAAAAAAAAAGAAATAAATCACAGAAATCCTTAGGACACTGAAAAATTATAATGAAGAAATGTTGAAGGGTTAGAGATGGAAAGGGAGAACAAGCAGAATTCTTTTTAAAATCCTGGCTAATAACCTCCCATTATAGCAAGCATTTTTCGAATATTAGGAAGGAAACTTTTCCAGATGGTTATCAAGACTGTACTCAGGACGAGGGCTACTTGTATAAATAGGACCTTGGACAGATTAACTTACTTGTGTTCTCATCATACAATGCAAAAGAGAGCAGGGTGTCCTGATTCATGCGTAATGGAGAGTTATCAAATGTCTGACACCTCTCAGCAGAGGGATATTATATAAAATATAAATATTTTCCTGCTGAGTTAGTGTCCTCTACTGGCTTACTGAAGGACAAGAAAAGCAAAGGTGCTAGTGGCAGTGGAAACAAGGGACTGGGAGCCAGCAGCCAGGTGTGGTATTATTCAAGATGGTCAAAATGGAAGTGGTACCACTTTATACGGACCAAACTTGTCTTGAGACCACACTGTTAAGGTGACTAGCACTTTATTTGTTTCATGTTACGTCTGAAGCGATCTGAAAGTGAGTGGTCCATCACTGCCACTAATCCCAACTGCACACATGGCCACTTCCCTGGAACCTCATCCATTAACAGCAGGTCTGTTTATCTGGCTGATCCAGCAGAAAACTCACTGCAAATAATTAATAAACAAATTCATAAGAAGAGTCTTCCTTTGGATGAAACTGGAGAAACAGTCTCACCCTGAGGCTACAATAGAATAGAGTAAAAAAATACAATTCAAAAAAATAATCCCAAAATTTATAGGAGAAGGGAGAAATTCTCCTGCAGCATCCTGACACAAGGCTGTCCTAGATGTAATGCAAAACTGCATTTCTGGCAGACGGATGCTGCCGCAGGCTGCTAGCACTGATGCCTGTCCCAACCCCCTGCCTGATGTTACTGTCATATATAACAAAATTTTGCCTGTTCCTTATGGCCATCTGGGCTCACAGGCTGGGGTAGCCATTTGAAAAAAAAAAAGGAGGGTTTGTGCCTATATGCATGCGGGCCACTGCAGTGGCTGAGATGTACATAAATATGCTGCACAAATATGCTGCATAAATATGCTGTCCTGTCACCCATACCAATGAAGAGACAGTTCATGCAGCCTGACGGACAGACGTCTGACCTAGTGCAGTAGGATTTACTGCACTCGTGCATTGGATTCCCAAGAAGCAAACCTCACAGATGCAACTGATGCTCCTCCTCTGTTTCATGCCATGAAAGGTGAGCAGGTAACTAATTAGAACATCACCCAGCACCTCTAACAAAGTATTAAGGGGAGGAACAGCAACAACATGAGAAATTCCTGCCCATCCTATACTCAGAAATGAAGAAAAAAAAGTAAGAGGGAATGATTCCAAATGCAACTGTAGAAAGACCCCTTAATGTGCCACAAAATGCTGATAATCATTCAAAGGACTTCTGATGATTTGCAGTAGTACAAAACCACTGCATGTGGGCAGAGAGATGGTCTGACACATCGTCAGCACCTGAAGTAGGGTGACTGTGAGAGATATTCCGCAGCCTGTGATACCTGTGCACAGACTGTGCACACTGGAGATCACTCCTTCTCTTAAAAATTTAGTGAAGCATTATTAAGCCCAAAGATACACTATCTGTGTGAGGTGTGTTTGTTATTCTAGGAGTTGTCATTCTAGAATCGTGCAGAGAGAGAGGGAAGCAGGAGGAAGGAGGGAAGGAGAAAGAGAGAACTACCCTGACAAATGTTCGCCATTTATTATCCATATTTACAATCTGTTATAAATCCAAATGTTGGGTTGGTTGTTTTTTTTTTTTTCTTTCCAGTGTAGTATGTATGGTTGTCTGCTATTATCCATTTATTATTCTGGTTTTATGCTACCACTAATAATGTGGGTTTTTTTCAAGAAATTAAATGCATGTGAAACTAAATGACAGTTATATCCAGATTCAAAGTCTTATCAGTTAAATTATTGATGAGCATTATTTGGCTTCAAATATGCTAATATGAGAATAAATATAAAAAATCTGACCTGCAAAAAAATTCTGTCACACAGAATACATAGTTACAGAGGTTGCCTGTGTAAAGTTTTGTGCCTTTTTTTTTTTTTTCTTGAGAAACTGATCAGTTTTCTATGATCAGAGAGCACTCACAGACGTAACAGTGAGCACAACAAGCAAATGAGAGACAAGTATTTGCACACTAGTTACATATAGTAAATAACAACTGCCTATTTTACACATTTTCTATTTTGCACGTTTCTGGAGATTTTCTTTGCATTTGCAAATCCTGGGACTGAAAACTTACCAATCTACTTTCAAGAACTATGAGGTTAGAAAGTTATCTTGCTGAATGATGAAATCAGTAACTAGCAATTTTGCCATGCTGAGCACAGGCATTTTCTGTGTGCTGTAACATAGCCTAAATTTATGCTTGACCAAGGTGCAAGCTAACAATCAACTGCTTAGCTCACTTAAAGCTTCCCTGTATGAATTATTTGCTCTAAACAATAGATTTTCAATTTTAATAGCTCCGTTTCACGGTAGACTTGTGAAGTTCTGTATTTGGAAATCTGAGACATTCCCACTATCAAAATGTGGCAGTTTTTTCTAACAACCCAAACAAATCACTGCCAGTCATGATTTACAATCGTGATACTTTTGTGACAATCAACTAATGTTTATCAGCTTTCAGAATAATGGATGGAAATTCTGCTCCTGTAGATATTAGACATGATTAAATAATTACCCAAGATACAGCGATACAAGCAGAAGTAATCAGAAGGGACTACATTCTTCAATTTTCAATTTCATTATATTTTAGTCCAAGAGCAGAATGGTGATGGTGATTTGATGCATGACATAATTCCAGAGAAAATGCCTCCGTAAAAGGAAAGATCATTTATTTTATTTTTCTCTAACCAATGTGTGTTTTATCTGAGATCTGCATGTTTTTGTACAACTTGGCTAGTTTCTTCAGCATTATTCCCATTCAATAGAAATCAGACACCATCGAGGAAAACATAAGAAATGTGTGTTTATGAATACACTTAGAAGAGTAGTTGTTTACGATTTCTCAAACATTGTTAGTATGTTTCCAAACCTCATAAAATAGGATCTCAGTAACTTCAAAACCTGCCTACATGTACTCAGATCAACTCTAGTAATTCTTCAGCAAAGTCTGGATTCTTCAGTCATTCAAACACGTCAGTTATGTCACCAAATCACAGCATTCTGAATCTTGCTTTCACGAAAGCAAGCTTAATGGACTGTACATATGCTGAGCACCTAGTAGAGTATTCCCATATGTAAGGGAGGCATTGGTTGTATATATTTATTTTGGTCCAGATTAGATCTGTGTCTGCTATGTCTAAAACCAGCAAAAAAACCCTAAATACTGTTATGTTTTATTGAGAGGAATTGGTTTACACTAACTGTAACAGCTTTATAAATGTGTTCTTTTTTCATTATAAGCCTAAGGAGGTCTTTCTGTGTTCACATAGTCTCTGTATTAAATTTACTAAGTGCTATTTGTCAAGTAGAGAATAAGCCAGTAGTCTTCCACTCATTTTTATTGTCTGCAATTTGAGAAGGCACTGGAAGCATGACGTGTCTACACAGAGCTACATATTGTACTAGTTCTTCTCAAAGAGTAGCCAGAATTTAATATTTGCTTGTACAGTTAGATTAAAATTATGTCCTGTTAGCACCATGACATTGACAGTACACAGATGTGACCAGTAGAAAATTACAAGATCAATATGAAGCCATGCTATGTGACCATGTTTACTCATATTATAGGTTTGCTTGCTAAATCATCCCTTTATTCACGTAGATCAGCTTACAGGTCCAGTGCTCTCTTGCACAGCACTACATCTTTTATAAACAGACAATAAGAGCTTATACTTGCTGAAACTTTACTCTTGCTAAGTGTCCTAATTGTTGCCTCTGGAGGCTACAGACATCTTGGGGCAAAGAAGCAATGCAGACAGAAGGGATTCATCAATAACTTTTGTTTCCAGTGAGTCATCTGGGCAGGATTTCTAGAGAGCCAGAGCATTCATTATTCTGCTGTCTACCACAACTTTCAGATACGTTTGCATGCTATTTTCTTCTGCTTTTACATTCTGTTTCAGCTAAATGCTCAGCCAGGAAAAGACAACAAAAATCAAATTAAACTAGTATATCTGCACAGTAGGGTTGTCGGGTTCTAAACAAGAACTAGTTATTTTTGCTCTGCTCAGAGCTTTTCTACAAACATTTGAGTTCATATACATAAATGGCTTCCATCTATTTGACGTAGCGTAAATCAGGAAAACATACAAAAAACGTTTTTTAGCCTCTTGCATTAAAAATTAAAACGACCTGCAACCTACACAATCACCTAACTTTGGCAAATTTCAAGTCAAGAAGAAATTCTGACTTTGAAGAAATACTACAATGGGAGAACACTGTTACCTTAAATTTGATGACACCAAAATGAATCCTGCCTTTATTATATATATAACAAAGAGGTTTGTTTTGATTGATATTATTCTAATATGAGGAATAGTATGGATCATATGCTCATTAAAATGACAGAGAACACCAAGAGCACCATTTTAAGGAGAAAAATTGCAGTATGGATGGATCTGAAAGGAAATTTCACATAAAGTGGCTTGGTGATCACCTCTGCCAGCTCCCGCAGTACCCTTGGGTGGATCCCATCTGGACCCATAGACTTGTGTGTGTCCAAGTGGTGTAGCAGGTCACTAACCCTTTCCCCTTTGGATTATTGGGGCTTCACTCTGCTCCCTGTCCTTGTTTCCCAGCTTTGGGGGTTGGGTAGCCTGAGAAAAATTGGTCTTATTATTAAAGACTGAGCCAAAGGCATTATGTATCTCAGCCTTTTCCTCTCCCTTTTGTCAGTATGTTTCCCCCCCACACCCACTAAAGTGTGGAGATTCTCCTGAGCCCTCCTTTTGTTGCTCATGTATTTACAGAAACATACTTGTTGTCTTTTACTGCAGCAGTCATATTAAGCTCTAGTTGTGCTTCGGCCATTCTAATTTTCTCCTTGTATAACCTCATGACATCTTTGTAGTCCTCCTGAATTGCCTGCCCCTTCTTCCAAAGGCCACGAACTGTCTTTTCCTGAGTTCCAGTCAAAGCTCTCCGTTCAGCCAGGCCCGTCTTCTCTATCACCACATCTTTCGGCACACGGGAACGGCTGCTCCTGCATCTCTAAGGTTACATCCTTGAAGAACGTCCAGCCTTCCTGGACTCCTTTGTCCTTCAGGACTGCCTCCCGACGGACTCTGTCACCCAGGTCTCTAAAGAGAGATAGGTTCCTNTTGTTTTCCAGCTTTGGGGGTTGGGTAGCCTGAGAAAAATTGGTCTTATTATTAAAGACTGAGCCAAAGGCATTATGTATCTCAGCCTTTTCCTCTCCCTTTTGTCAGTATGTTTCCCCCCCACACCCACTAAAGTGTGGAGATTCTCCTGAGCCCTCCTTTTGTTGCTCATGTATTTACAGAAACATACTTGTTGTCTTTTACTGCAGCAGTCATATTAAGCTCTAGTTGTGCTTCGGCCATTCTAATTTTCTCCTTGTATAACCTCATGACATCTTTGTAGTCCTCCTGAATTGCCTGCCCCTTCTTCCAAAGGCCACGAACTGTCTTTTCCTGAGTTCCAGTCAAAGCTCTCCGTTCAGCCAGGCCCGTCTTCTCTATCACCACATCTTTCGGCACACGGGAACGGCTGCTCCTGCATCTCTAAGGTTACATCCTTGAAGAACGTCCAGCCTTCCTGGACTCCTTTGTCCTTCAGGACTGCCTCCCGACGGACTCTGTCACCCAGGTCTCTAAAGAGAGATAGGTTCCTGCTCCCCCAAGCCCACCTTCATGCGTATGCTCTGGCAGGGATGTGAAGACATGCAAATGCAGAAAAGGGTATTGTTTGCTACCAAAAATGAACCTGAAGAATACAAAATGCTATGGGCGTGCACTGACGGCTGTTTACAGTTTTGAGACAAACTGGATTTTTTTTTTTTTGGTAACACTTATTCCTCTTGCACTTTTCAACACATCACACTGACAAAGCTCACAGGAGTACAGCCTTAGGGCAGAAACCAAATACAGGGAGGAATCATGATGTGAAACAGCAAATGTTAACATCAGAGTTCTAACAACGGCCAGAGCTGCACCATGAAAACCATAGGTGTCGTTTCCATGTTTCCTCCTCCCTGCAGAGCACTGCTGGGAAAGCACAGCCCCAGGACGGAGCTCCCTTGCAAGGAACATCCCACCACAGCCACATCGCTGTCGCTGCAGCATCTGGGGGGCAGTCAACCACAGCCAGTCCACCATCACTTGCAGGGTCTGTTTTGCTGTGTCTCACTGACCACACTCAAAAGAACCGGTCATTCGTGGTCTCAAAAGTTTTCTAACAAATTGATGATTAAATTCCTTAAACACTGCTGCCCATTCCTAATCCCTTTTTGCCAACATCCCTTTCAGGAAAAATTGCTGCACGCCATGGTGCCTGATTTATATTTCATTTTGAAAACAGGAAGTAAAGGGATTAAAGTTGGGGATTAAAACACTTACTCTTTACAGCACTTTTTCTGCAGAATAGTTTCTTAGTTGCCATGGGCACTGCTCAGTGACCCTTAGCCCCTGAATGCACTTCGTTTTGCATTAGTGGCACCTTTTAAATGGACTCCACAGAGAACAAATGAAGGAAAATATCCTTATGTTCAACCGCTCTCAAAGCAAGAAAACAGATTTACTTCCCTTTCCATCTGTTCTCTCCCTTTTGCAGTTTTAACAGTGAAACCTGGACTAAGAATCTGAACACAGGTAAGTGAAACCTGAAAGATGCAAAACAAACTGGGCTTGTAGTGCAAGATCTGTTTGCTCCCCATGAGGCAGGTGTTCACAAACAGAGCAGTTTTGCCAGACTAATACAGTCACATAATGGACAATGTCACTGGTAACTAGCTTAGTGCATTAATAACCTGCTTAAATACCAATGATGTAATGCTCTAACCCTCCTTGGCTCCCTCTTTCCTCATCAGTTAAACATTCTGTGTTAGAAAAAATAGAAAATAACTGAAGCTATTTCCTGTAAGAAACACATTAAGCATTTTGTCTCTTGATTCACAAAGTCCTAGTTCAAATACTGAGAAATTAGAAGAAATTAAAGGAAAAATTGGAAATCAGTGTTGCAAAATTAAATAAAGATACTAGGGGGAAAAAAATCACCAGACATTGTTTTGTATTCCTGTTCTCCATTAAATCTAAATGCTAGTGTAAAATGTATTAATTCTAAAATTTTAAAAGAAACTGGCAACTTCATAGATTGCGAGGAAAAATAAACATGTAGTCACAATAAAAAAGCCTGCTTCTACTTTAAAACAATGTAAACAACGAACAATCAAGAACTGTGCAGCACTGTAAGCTGTGTTTGCTGAGGGGATAATGTACTTGCTGATAAAACCCACAAAATACAAAGGTATTTATATAAAACTCCATGTTAGCCTGTAATGAAAACATTTGTATGTCTTATTTCCAGAAAAAAATACTGTTCAGTTGGGGGATATCACATCTCTAAACACCTACTTTTTTCCCATTTCTCTTAATATTTTCATTGTAAGTTGGACAGGTTTATATACATTATACATACTAGGGCTCTAAAAGAGAAGAGGTGACTTGCTAGACAAGGGATACAAAATGACCAGGCTTCAGAAGAATTCAGTCTTTGAGATCTGCCTCTGAGCATGGAGATTTTATATCCCCTTTTCGCTAATACGGGGGTCACACAGTGGCAGAAGAGCAAAATCTGCAGAATCATTGCTACCTGTGCAAGGTGGCCTGTGCAGAGCCCCCTCAGTTCAGATGGGACCCTTGGTGAAGGTCACTGCAGCCCACTCTGCAAGACAATGCCATGGATTGCTTTGGCCAGATGATCCATATCCTTATTTCATTATTTTCAACATGCTCCACACCTACAGTGGACTACTCTGCCTCTGCTGCTGTCTGAAGCAGGAGTGGATATGTTTGAGATGTAATACATCCCAGCAGTGCAGTGTACCACCGTTTTTTCTTTATTGTGATCAGGAAAAGTATTCTGAAAACTTCCAGCTGTTGCTACCTGATTTGGTTTTGAAAGAACAATAAATGCGACAAGAAGGAAATCATGCACAAATAGCAGCAGTATTAGAGAGACCCTGATTGCCTGTCCTTTCTTCCTCCTCAGCACAATTACACCTGAAAAGATCTCCCTCCAACAAGGTATCACAGGAACAAATCTTGAAAGAGTCCATCTTCCTAGGGAGAATGTTTTGACAACTCCCCAAAAGCCACCCTTCAGCCATCATTTTACAATTGACCGATCTGTGTCAAAAAGCAAGATTATTAGGCAGAAATGACCCAAGCTGGAAGTCTGCACACATATCCCTTACCTCCTGAGGTCTCACCAGCCCCATAATTCCTTAGCGACTTGGCAGATGTACCATATACACTACAATTCAAAAACACCTCCACCAAGTGTAGACAGGTTTCATAATTGTCCTTTGGATCGCCATTCCAAAGCTATGCCTCCATACTATTTGCTTTCTGACAGAGTATGAAGATTCCATCCCAGAAAAAGCCAGGAAAATAGACAAAAGCACAGTTGTTGTGTTAGACTAAGAGTAAGAACAAATCAAGTAAATAAATAAGGAATAAAATACTAAACATTGCATGCTTTAGCTGATCTATCCTCCTCTGCACAGTATTGAAAAATGCAGTAGACACCTACGAGTATCACATACTATGCAACACATCTGCTGAGGTGTTAAGCTACCTGGTCAGCTGAATCCATGCACCGTTACCCCAAGACCCGTTTGAATGAGCTGAGATGATGCAGGTTTCCAGGAGACAGGCAGCTTTCAGAGAGAACTGTCAGGTAAGCATTCAATATCTCACAGCTTCTCTGTATAATGTATCTGATCCATAACTAATTTACACAACAAGATCAAAGATGTGGTCTGGGCACTGTTAGAACTGCCAAAGAATCAAAGGCGGATCAGCTGAAACATGATATTACTTGGTATAAATTGTCTTCCAGTTCAAGGCCCAGACTAAGACTTTTACATTCTCTTTTGCTGAACTGCTCAAATTATCTTTTCATTCTTCCCACAAAGATGGAGCTAATCAGTTGTAGCCTCATCCATGACACTCTCCTTTAATTAAATGGAAACAATCTTTTAAATCTCTTTGGTTTTGTGGCAGGACACACTGACTTAAAGGACTCTTACACATGACAACAGTTGTTCACTGCCTGTAATTATGGATAAAATTAAAACGGTATGTAAAAGCATAGCCACTGTATTGTTCAGATTATAATGTATACGTTACCAAACTGATCTTGTCCTTGCCAAACAGCTGTACGAAATCAAAACAACATTTTGTTCTTTTTTTTTAAATTATCTTTTATCTGTTTGGAAACGCACTTTTTTAAAAGATAAGACCTTTAAAATAGACATTAGACATTGCAGATGTTCATGACAAATTCTGCACAAAGCCAGCAGACAGTTCATTCCATTCACAGTGGTACTTGCATTATAATCTTCAAAGCAAATTAAATACTTTCTTTAGATTTAGAAATATAAACTTCTTCAGCAAGATTCCTGAAGAAATAGCAAAATGTTTTCCATGCTATACTTGTATGAAAAAGATAATGTTTTTGTACAAGGCTCAGTGCTAGCTCGCACAACAAACAGATCTTAATGAAGAGTAAAATGGTAGTATCCGCCTTTTATACTGGTTTCAAATTACTGGATATGTAACAGTGCAGGCTCTGGATTTTGTTAACGATATGTTGCATAATTTCACTGTCATTAACTTCACTAAAAAGACTTATAAACTAAAAGCTATGGCTTCATATTTTCAAACACAGTATCATCAGTTTACGGATGAAATAAATTTGCTGTTTACTGAAAACACAAAGTGTAACCAACTGAAAATAAGCCTACTTATGCCAAGTAGTTTCCTGGTTTTTGACTAGTCAGAGACTCCACAGGACGACTCAAGGAACAAAATTACTTAGCCCTGTTGAAGATACCAAAGCAAAGCTCTCAGCTGTAGCTGTCCTTACTAAAGCTGTTCTACATGAAAGAACTACAGGATATAACAGGCATAATTATTAACCTGATCTCATAATATTTCTACCATTGCCAGCTGCACCTAATATTTTAGGCTGGCAATTTTAAAGGTCACACTATACTCAGAACAAAAAGTATCAATGTATAACTGTTTATCAGATTTTATGAAGGCATAAAAATAGTGTTTTGTATGAAGGATAAATAATATGAAGATCAGCTGAAGCAAATACCTGCCTCACTCATCCTTCTGTTTTCCTCACTACTTCTTCTGACTCTCTGCACTTTCACAAAGCAAGCCAAGTAACTGTATTATTCTTAGTGGCATTTGAAAGAAGAAACGAAATAGAAATTTCAACCCATTAATTTCCCTCCTTGCCCTTTACTTTCAGAAATCTTGTATGTTTATCATTGATTCTGGGAAACAATCAGTTTAGGCAATCAGGCCCCTCATCATATAAAAGCTGCTAGTTCAGGAAGAGACTCAGCTAAAAACTGGATTTCTCTCCTTTTAAGGGTTTCCCTAAAGTAGGAAAAAAAAAAAAAAAAAAAAAGAAGACTTATTTGTCTTTCTAGTCCTGGTCTGCCTTGAAAATGCAAGGAAGACTGAAAAAGCTGGACAGCTGTTAGGTAATTATGGACATGAAGTGAAAAGAAAAGGTAAATGGTTCATGAGATCCTAAATTAACATGAGGTCCAAGCTAGCTAAAGATTATCGAATACACAGCATGTCAAATGTCTAAGTGGCATTTACCTGTAGGTACCAATATGCTTTCTAAATTGACAATTTAGTTGAACTTTGCATATGGAAAAAAACAGAATTAAAGATGAGAGAATATAGGAGTTTGTGGGGTGGAAGGAAGTCCTGGGACTGGTCTTACCATGGCATAATGGCATACACACCTCAGCCACCTACAGGTGTTCAGTTTGGGTTGCATAGCCCAAAGACTCAAAGCTACAAAGGTGGAAGACAGAATAAGAAAGGAAACTGAAAGAGAAAAGGATCGTAAAAATGGAATGAGAGAAGGAAAAAAGCAGGAGAGTACAAAAAATTAAGGCTAGGCAGCCTGAAGGTTATTTTAAAGTAGAAGCAGATGCTTCTTCCAGATCAGGCCCAAGATCCACCCAGACTTCTCTGAGTTACAAACACTGTGTCCACCAGTGGCTGGCATTTCAGGAGGAAGAGTGAGAAACTGCAAATAAGCTGTACAGAATAACCACACTTCTCCCTCATATATTTAACTTGTTGACTTCTGTCCTGAAGCACGATCTTGAAGCAAATCCCGTGTTTGTTTTTTAACCCTGCCTCATTACTCACAAAAATATCCAGTTCCCTTTGAATCTCACCCAGGCTCTCAGTTTCCATTATATGTTGTGTAATAAGCACCACATGGTAACTGTTCAACTTAGAAAAAAATCCTTTAAGTTTGGTGTCCTTTCAAAGCTGAAAGGAGGAAATGACTAAGAAGAGGACAGATTTTAAAAGTAATTGTAGTCCAGGGGCATGTTGTGCATTAGCATTCATCTTGGCATCACTTTATGCTCTCATTTTGGGTACTGTCTAGTTTTCTGTCACTGACTTCCCTGCTCAGAAGGACCTACCTATCTTCCCCAAGGGAAGAATGAAATCCAGGTACAGTCAGCAGTTTTTATATTTTAAAATTAAAGGAAGCACTGCTTTTTATCCCCCTAAAATATTTTAGAAATACAGACCAAACATTATGATGCTTAGAGATTGTACCTAAAATATTCCGCTAGACACTTTCAGCATTTGTTCCCACATGTTTGCATGGTATTAGTGCATGTCTGCCCTCACGTTCATGAAGAATTTTCCAAATTACACAAAGTTGATTAAAACAGGCATGGCTCTCTTTACTCTTCAGCTTTCATTTGGAAAGTAATAAATTGCTTGCATAAAATGTATTTGTGCTGGGATCTTCTTGGTCTGTAGAATTTCATCTCATTACCTGAAGAGATTCCCGGTTAAATGTATTTGGTGGATGGCCAGAGGCTGGGGTTCGGAAGGAGCAGGGGATCAGTGGCTGCCTTACAAGATTTGCAGAAAAAGGTATTTTTGCCTTACATGGTAAGCCATAAACATATAACAACAAAAGTTCCTTGAAATAGTTCAGAGACAGAAGTTTATTTGTATCACATTGCATAATTTGGCCCCATCTTGGAGGGCCAAGGAAAGGGCAAAATCTTTCAAGACGGGCCTAGAAAATCTGTGCTGAAGACACAATATAAGGTCTAGCACAGCAAGTAGCTGATTCTGCTGTTATGAATGTACTTCACCCTGCTATTTTAAGTCTATGCAACATCAAAGACACATTTGCAGGTATAGTCTTGAAGAGCCAGGAACTTAAGACACCACAATAATATCACTTGGTGTGTAGGGGGAGGTTAAAAGGAGGATTAAAAGCAGTCAGGCATGATATATTAAATGAATCCATGACTAACGGAGTGTGAGAGCAAAGGGTTTAATTCTTTTCAACAGAATAGATCCCTAGGGCTAGAAGTATTACTCCACTGTGCCTTTATCATCTTGGAATTTTTATGGTTATTTTTGATGAATTCACATTTTTCTAAAGACCTTTTTGACATTAAGCCAATTTTCACGTTTAATTAAAGTCATAAATAACCTTAGTTCTGCATTAAAAGGTTTATTGTTTCTTACTTTTTATTATTATTACTGCCAGGAAATATTTCAAATACCAAGCATGATGTTAGTCAGCAATTACAGATCCTCAAAGGTCCAGCAACTATGCTGTACCTTGTAAACATTGTACATTGCAAACTTCATCCATGCTTTAAGTATAATATCTGGCTTGATAGATGCCACAAGTTTAATTTTCTTTTTGAGGAGCTTTGGCTTATTTACTCTTCCATTTATCAATGTATCTCAGGTGACCAACAGACATAAATAAATCCTTACCAAATAGGGATGAAAAAAGAAGCATTTTTAAGTCTAGAACGGGCCCATAGAGGGCCAAGCTAGGAGTAAAAAGGGCCAGATTTAAACTGTTTAGCTCAAAGAAGGAATGGAAAATGAGCAAAATCCAATATAGTGAATCCAATCCAATAGTGAATGAAATGTAGGAAGGAAAATCCCATAGTGCATGGCAATCTGACAAAATGAGAGGAGATAACACATATAGTTCACTTTCCATGACAGTAATATAACAATGCAGCTGAATACCTGTATTCAGATCCATTATGCCAGTTGCAGTTGAGGCATTACGCACAAATTTCTCAGAATGCAACAACTTGATAGGCATTTGATTTAGGTGCTTGTACAAGACAGTGTCTGTGTGGCTGAGATGCCCCCCCTGACCTGGACAGGCAGGACAGGGCTCTCTGATCCTTCAGCTTTCCCACCTGGGCAGTGTGCGCGGGAGCAAGGAGCCAAAGCACTGCTTACTAAGGTGAAAATGAATGAAAATTTTTGCTACTTCCTATGAATGGCTGTCCATTTGATTTTAAAACTTCTAAACTATAAAATGTTTTACATGGGGCTGACATCGAAAAGATCTATCTATCTATCTATCCCTTTTATCAAGACAATTTTCTTTTAAAATGAAAGCTTAGGTTTTTTTCTCCTCAATGATCTAAACAATCTAACGAAATACTGCCAGTAGTTAAGAGAAGATACAGAAAAAAATGCTTAGGAAAAAAAAAAAAAATTCCCTTTTGTTGCAACTCAGCTCTTCAAAGATGTGCTTACACGTATTTTATAAACAACTGCTGACTCATAAACTCGACATCCACAGGGAACCAGCATTGTGAAATGTCTTGGTATTTGGAAATGTCTGGCATATGGAAATATAATTTAGAGCTTAATCTCGCATACTGTCCATCTGCCCTCAAAATCCATCCTTTCATCTGAGACTGGCCACGCAAACTGGATTTGGTATTACTATGTATTTACCACGTGGCAGAAGTTTAAAAACAAAATTTCTATTTTCAAAAATTGTTTTGGGTTTGCCTCATCATGTATGTTTAGTGGTTAATCATCACATCAGAAAATAAAAAGTGTTAAAGCAGGCAGCCTTGTTAAGTCAAAGACAAAATTAATCATCCATATAAGAACCATATCTATTATTCTCCATTACTGTTTTTTCCTAGTCAACACTCTGAAATCAGCACAAGTACTTGAAGATGCATTGAAACACTTAGAATTAGAACACTGACTTCTCCACACAAGCTTTACACCAGTCAACACAGTAGAAAATTTACCTTTTTCCTGACTTGTTGGTCTTTGGAAGAATGGGCTTTCACATGCTTTCTCAGGGAACTTGGATCTGTGTATCGCTTAGTACATCCTGGAATCTGACATGCATAAGGTTTCTAAGTCAAAAAGAAAAAGGATAAAGCAGCTGTTACATCACAGATTAGTTTAACTCAAAAGAAACTCCTTTGAGCCTTCAGATGCTGCAAACCACATTACTACAGAAAACAAACGTTGTACATTATTACAAGCAGAATGCTAGGTAATTTATTAGAAAGGAAAAGCAGGTAAGTAAGGCTTATAAGGTACATAAACCAAAGGAAAGCTTTCATTATGCCACCATTCATTGTTACCTTTTTTTTTTTGTTAATCATGACAATGAATATTGCTAGTTATACTCACAATTCTTCCACCCTCAGAGCAATCTTTGACTTAATCAGAAATTACATTCTTTAGTAAATCAGGTAAAGAAACTGCAGTAAAGGCCCAGACAGGCTGTTTAGGATTATAGGAGAATCTGCTTCAGAAAGAGAGAACAAGAAAAAGTGTTAGTTTACTGCATTACAAAGAGGGCAAGCCAAAAACCAAAGCAAGCATTGAATACTGAAGTTCCAAAAATACTACACACCAAAATACACATTCTAATGTGAAGTACATGACAAAGTCCTTCAGCTCATATTTTCTAATAACACGTCATTCTAGAAAGATACCAGTACTGTAATACCTTTATAGCTTTCTTAAAAGAAAGCCTGATACGTCTGACCCAATGCACATTTCTATAAATATCACCTTCTGCCTGTTCTAACGTGTTCGTCTTCCCTGAATACTTGTAGGTCCACAATACCATGTATTAAATGAACATTAGGTCCACCTCTCTGCTGATATTAGCTATTTTGCAATTTAGCCATTTACATTTCACAAGCATTTCTGAAAACACCTCATATAAATGAAGAAGTCTCCAGCCATACTATTGACTATTCAAAATGGTTAATTTAAGTTTCGTGACAGCCATTTAATTCAAACGGCATTGTTCTTGTTTTCTTTCTGGACTCCTGCCCTTTGGAAACTCCTTGTCTTTGAAGAAACAGGATCTTTTGTTATGAAACAAAAGTTTTAAAACAAGTCTCAGCTGTGACTCAAATTCACAAGCAACAATTTGTTGGCACAAACATTTTTAGTTTTACAAAATAATTTTTTCTCTCTTGAATTTCTGGTATATGCCCCAGTCTTGACCGAGTTTCTGTCAGAGAACAGCAGTTATAATTGCAGATGAATTCTGCGTCTTCAGCTTCCCTAAAGATCACCTAAGTGGGAGAAAGATACTGCCTCTACCTGCAGCAAAACCCATGGAGCTGTAGCCTTTTGTTTGGACTATTTTGTTCCAAGCTCATGTTACTGGGCCACTTCTGAAACAGCTTAAACAGCCTCATCGGGAACTTCTCCCTCCTGTCTTCAAGGTTATGGTCTACCTGCTGCCACCAAGCTGGAGGAAAGGAGCACACGGTCTAATGTACAGGGGACTGCAATGTGACTTCTGCTTCCTTACAGTGTCCAAGTGTGTCCTCTGGTGCTTGGCGCGGTCGCTGGAGTTGCTGAATGCTTTCTGGCACCCAGGGTGCTGACAAAGGTACGGCTTTTCACCCGTATGGCTCCTTAAGTGAATCTTGAGATTTTCTAGTCTGGAAAAGGCTTTCTTGCAACCCTCAAACTAGAAAAAAGAAAGAAGTGATTTGAAAGGAAAGCACACACAGCAAACTGCAACAGCAAACACCAAGCAGGAGGGTGAAAGGGCTTGCAGAGGCCTCCAGAGCTGAGGAACGCCTCGCTTCTCGGTGTGGGTGTTGCCACAGGGATTGAACCATGTAGACCATAAGAGCATATTTAACCTCCCCGCACATAGCTGAATTAGGAAACTATGTCCTACTCCCATTTTACAGACCCGAAGAGGCCATTCAGGTCAGAGAGCAGCATTGTTCAGCTGATCTGGCACACATAGGCCCAGCTGATGCTCCCAGTAGCACACAGAAAGCAAACCGGTCACTGTGGAGTGACCAGGTCCTGCCCTTATCTCAGCCTTGGGCGTTTTTGGGTTCTAGCGACTGAGCTGAGCACAGGCATCGCTCAGCACCAGCCCAGCCCACAGAGCAACAACGAAATCATGCAGGGAAATGCCAGTCTGCTCTGCCTTGCTGATGGTGATGTACAAAGTAAATGGATTTTTGAAATGTTTCTTTACCTTTCTGCCACGGGCAAATTCATGAGACACTAAAAATAATGGACGTCCACTGAAATAGGATTTAATCCCTACCAGTAACCAATAATCATGTGGCACAGTATTTCTACACCTAATTAAGTACAGCATCTGCAGTGAAACCTATGTTTATATGAGCAGAAAAACAGTTATTCATCTGTTTTGTTCCCATAGTAGAGTTCAATTTATTGAAAACTAAAACCCATCAGTTCTATCTGACACCCGCATTTTTATGTAAATTTCTTTTCAATCAGACTTGAGTATTTATTAGCATTAGTTAGAAGTATAGGCTTTGAAAATTCTATTAGTCAAGACCAATTAATCTCACGAGTTTCAGCTGCTGCATATTCCACTGAGGAGCATCTAAAGCATCTGCTGCATGACACGCTAGTTTGCAGTTCTTGTATACTTGCAAAAATAATAATGCATTAAGAGAGATGTAAAGCATTCTAATGCTAACACAAAATCTTCCACCAATTCTCTTCCTATTAATTTTACTCACTTGAAAGGAAAGAGGCCATTTTTTACTGATGTTACAATAACAGAAATAAGTTTGATCATATATTATTCAGTGCATGTATGTTTACAACAGAACACATAGGAAAACACCAACATAATTCTGATCATAATTAGCACGCCTTTCTTATAAATCTATGAGACCCTCAAAAAACAGAAAAAAAACAAGATATAAAATTTTCATAACACAATCTTAAGCACTTCAGGATTTTTGGATTAATGCAAGAGAGAGCTACAATTTCAAAGAATAAAGTACAGGGAGAAAATACCAAAAAAAGAAGTTTCAGCCTCCCGAAACAAGCTGGGGAGGCTGAATTTCTGTGCAGCACTTCTAAGAGCTTTTATTTTTAGCAACAGAAGGAAACATAGATTGAATGTTCCCCAGGAAAACAGAGTATATAGGAGAAAATACACATTACCTATAAAATAGCAACATTAGAATTAAGCTTAAGAAATTAAAGCCTGAAAAAGGGGATGAATTGCCCCGACTATATCATAACTGCAATCTTATCTGTCACACACATCCATTTCAGAAAATGTCTCAACTCATGAATAGTTGTGTATCGCAGAAAAGGTCATTCTAGCAAAACAAAGAAACTTCAAGCTTGTATTATTAGAAAGACCATCTTCACACAACAGTTAATGAATATTTACTATAAAACCAGAAGCCTTGGGAATCTCTGACGCTTAAGATAAGAAGAATGAAAATATATTCCTTCCAACAAGATAGAACATATATTCTTTCCCGATAAACAGATTTCAGTGACAGTATTCCAGAGAAGACAAGATTACCTATGGGGGAAAAATAGTCAGGTAGATGGTATTTGTATTTTGAAATGAAACTCCTCGTAATTTCTAAGTTATTAACTGTGGTTGAAGAAGAGGATGTAACACCTTTATTGCAATTAGTCACTAAAGTACATGGGATGCATTTGGCAATGTGAAACTGTTTAACACTCCTAACATACTTCCGACTAAACTAGATTTTTTTGAAAGTGTTACGTGGAATTAATTGTGTAATGTTTTCCTAAACTGCAATACAGAAATCATAGTTACCAAGCTTTTATTTTTACAGTTGCATGCAAATTGAAACCGTTAAGTAGCTCATAGAGAAAATTTATTCTTTGTACTTCCAGAACTTGGTAGCTCTTTTTTAAATGTACTCATTGGAGTGTCCATATCCGTGTGTACTTCATCTTTTTATAAGGATAATTGACAGAAGAAAGAAATAATATATTTACAGTGAAAGGCAAAGAATATCAATGAAGAGCAAAAGCAGTGCTATGACTTTAAAAGGCTCGTGTTCTCATGAGTGTGCGGTTCATGTTTGTATGCACAGAGACGGTGTTCAGTGTACTGGGCAACCATCCTGTAAAATTAGAGTATAATTACATAGATTTATATAAAATAATCTGTGTAGCATGTAAAGCCCTGATGGATGTACCATGCACTTCTGAGCCCTGTCAAGAATCAGACAGCAACCTTCATTACGAAACACATTTAGACCCTTTCACTGTAGGCACAGCATGGTAATATCTGCATGAATACCTCAATGTTAATAACAGATATTCACTGGCCAGGTGTTTAAGAAATTACTAAGTTTTCACTGTAAAAGGAACTGCTCTGATTATCTGAGTTGATTAGCAGTGTAACAAAGACTAAATACCTCACTCTGTCAAAAAACATCTGTCTAAGATCTGGTCCATTCCCAGAAAAATATCTAGTCTTGATTTTAAAAGTCAACAAAAGACAGCTCAGCTTCCTCTTAGTCCATCTATCCCCTAATATTATCTGGTATTAAAAATCTTCACTTTTTGCCATCTGAATTTGTTTTGCTTCAGCATCCAAACCGTGTGTTTTCTTTTGTTCCTATCACTGTCTACAACTACCTGAATGGAGGTTGTAGCATGGAAGGGCTTGGTCTCTTCTCCCAAGTAGCAAGTGATAGGATGAGAGGAAATGGCCTCAAGTTGTCTCAGGGGAGGTTTAGATGGGACATGGGGAAAAAATTCTTCATGGTAAGGGTTGTCAGTCATTGTACTAACAGGCTGCCCAGGGAAGTCGTGGAGTCACCATCTCTGGAGGTGTTTAAAAGATGTGTAGATTCGGTTCCTAGGGACATGGTTCAGTGTCAGTGTTAACAGTTGGACTCAATGATCCTGAGGGTCTCCTCCAACCAAAATGTTTCTATCATTCTATGCTATGTTAACATGGTAAGTAATGTAAAAGGTAACTTCTGATTCCAGGTTTTTTCTGTTATCAAGTCACTTAACTTTCTCCCAAACCATTTATATATACATTAAAATTATTTGCTTTCTCACTATAAACAATGCTTCATCGGACTTCCTTTGAAATTCATTCTAAAACCAAAATTAAATGAAAACTCTTAGAAATATCGACAACTGAGTAGTATTTGATTTCACATTACTGTTTCATCCAATATACAACACAGTGCTTCTGTTCTATTCTGATACTCTCATGTTTAGGCTTTAAATGTCTTTTTTTTTTTAATTTCAAACAGTCACACAGAGTGATCCTTAAATATTTTTCAGCATCACTGCATTTGGGGGAAGTTCATCTCTTATTTTTCAATGAGATGGAAGTTAAGCATTTCCCTAGTCTGTTGCCACACATGGGAAATATTTATGGACACCATAATGAATACATTTAATTACAATACTCCCAACCTGGTCTCTAAGATTATGGGGAGAGGGGCGTTTTTTCTTTTTAAATTTGACTTCAGTGAACATCAGCTTCCCTATAACAATTAAATTGCAACAGCTGGCTTTCTGTACATCAGGAGCTAGCAAGTGTGCATACAAAGTCTCAGTAACAAACCTAGATATTTCAGTGACAGAATATATTTTGTTCTTCAATAAAACAGACTACATGCCTTGGGCACAAAGCAGAAGAGACTGAGAGGTCCCCCAAAGCCTCTGATACAGGGAAATGATTGGATGAGATGCATACAAATGATCTCAAAAAGTTTGCTGTGACCTACGCTTAACAGAAAGGTGAAGAACTGACCAAATCTCTGCCAAACTGACTTGGAGGAAATCAATCCAAACCTACATACGCACCTAGGACATACTAACCAGATGCTTCAAATACATTCCTGTACAGTTGCAGAACACCAATTTGTTTGGCTTTGTAACCTGTTCAGCCATGGTGAACCTCTGATGATGCAAAAACAGATAAAAAAATTGCACTCAGAAACATTTATAAGAAACGTAGCAGAGAGGAGAAATTCCTCCCTGACTGTACAAGGCCAAGAAGATAAGAAGCTTCACCCTAGCAAACACGCTTTCCATGAAAAAGCATTGTAATAGCCAACATCTCTACCCTCCATGCCTCTTCTTCATCAAGCACAATGGATGTTACTTCTGGATCAAGGACACATGGCATCATAACAGTGTGGGCCTTCCCCACTACATCCACACAGGCAGGAAAACCAGCGGTGTCACAGATGTACAGCTCAGATCAGACCTAGGTCCTCCTTTGCCAGCTAACCCGCGGCTGACTCACATGAATCCATGACTGATTGTACATGACCATATAGGTGCGCACTCTAAAAACTCTGCACACGATACAGTTTGGTTTCCCATCGATAATTTCCATGTTCTCCTCACTACTTCTATATTTACCTGGGATATGAAATATAGGATCAATATTTCAGTAGTAGTTTACCAGTACCAGGCATTCAAGTAAAGTGCTGAATCAAAGCCTCTTTTTCACCCATTCAAGGCTCGTGTTAGCTTTGTTTAAGTCACAGTATTTTACAAAGGGTTTTCATTACAGTTTGTAGCAATACAATTCCCACTCAGACTCACTTTTTGCTAGGCAGAATTTCTCATCTTGTAAATACAAGCTATATGCCTTCACTCTTGCTTGTATTACTTTGCATTTGGCTGTTAAAACACATCAGCAAAGTTAATCAGATCATCTGTAACAGTGTGGTAGCCTCAGTATTTGTGGCTCTACTAGTCCCTGTTAAATTTACAAAGTTTACCTATCTCACAGACTATTTTGAGAATAAGTGAAGCAGTCTTCACCTAATATATGCTCTACTAATGGAATTTAATACAAGAAGCTTCATAAAATCATCTAGGTTGGAAAAGACCTTTAACATCATAAAGTACAACCACAAACCTAACACTGCCAAGTCTACCACTAAACTATGTCGCTAAGAACCTCATCTATACATCTTTTAAACAACTCCAGGGATGGTGACTTCACCACATCCCTGGGCAGCCTGTTCCAATGTCCGACAACCCCTTCCGAGAAGAAATTGTTCCTAAGATCCAATCGGAACCTCCCCTGGAGCAACTTGAGGCCATTTCCTCTCATCCTATCACTTGCTAATTGGGAGAAGAGACCAACGCTCTCCATGCTACAACCTCCTTTCAGGTAGTTGTAGAGATCTCCCTCCACATAAGGTTAAAAATTGCCATGTTGTTCAAACATGGAAAGCCTTGGAGAAACCAAATCATAGTGTATATTGTCCTTTTCAAAAAGAACTGCAGGCATTTCATGAGCAGTATTTTATATTCCATTCCTCACTGATCTTCATCTGGGACAAAATTCAGTGCAAAACCTGCTTTGGAAGCAGCATTATCTGCCTATGATTCCACATTTGAATTACATTTAAGATCTACTCATTGACAAAGTATTAATGAATAATATTGGACTATTTAAAAATACTATGTGCTTATCATTTACAATTTTGTTTAATATTTTATTCAGTAAAATATCAATACAGAAACACAGTACTAATATTCTTTTTCCTTCTTCCATCCCAGACTGTAGAAGTATCATAATAGCTTGATAAACCATGCTCCCTCAAATAGCTGATGGATATGGGAGAAGAAAATCAAGCAAGTGGGACTACACAAAGGTGAAGAAGGACTCCAAAATGTTTCATGTAGCCTTTTGAGTCTCTGGAAACAGCATGAGAAAACTTGACATAACATGTGCTGAAAGATCCAAACTGGTATGAGTCTGCCCGGTTGAAGACAGTATGAAATGTTGCCTCTGCCTCAGACAGATTTCCTGTCTTGACATTGAACTATCCCATTCACAACAGCAAGCTACTGTCTGAGATTGCTTTGACAAGCTGCTTGACTTGCTTACATTAGTAATATTCATAAGCTGTCCATAAGCATGACAAATAAAAGTTTTAAATCCTAGATGTTGTAGAAAGTCATCGGAAGGAAAACAAGCCATTTCTGAATTATAGGGAACACTGTCATATGTGAATGCATACACACAAATGGAGGGAATGGTATCCCTAAAAGCTATAGAGGAAAAAATAAATCCAGAGCAGCATATGCATAAGACCCCAGAACAAATCTTTGAACGGTTCAGTAGTCATGTAGCACTTTTTAAAGATTTATCAGCAAATAAAGGGCAAATTAATTATTTAACAAAGTTTTATGTCTGTCAATGAGCTTAGAATGCTCTGATATGCTGACCAGGCAGGTTCTTCCGTGTCAGCACCAAGGCAGGTGGTATGACAAGGACAAAGCGCCTTTCCCCAGCTTCGCGTTTATCATAAGAACGGATGTAAGAGCTGTTCTGTATATGGCTTTCAAACAAGAGCGATGCATTTCATTCACTAATTAATAGCCTTTTAAGAAGCATTTCCCTTCCTCAACAGCATTATCAGGGTGCTGCTCTGCAAGAGATGTAAGGACTTTCAAAAAAGTGAGAGTAAGACTTCGTATGAAAACCTTTTAAATAGCTCTTTATTCCGCCAGATTCTCCTGCCTGGCAATCACATAATTAGTGTCAGACATCATTCAAACTACTGACATCAGGTGCTCACCAACAAGGAGGCTGCATGCCACAGCTGAGATTTAAAAGCCCAGGTTCATTTCATATAAAATAAGTGCTGTGCTTTTAACCCTTAAAATGTTTAAAAGGGGAAAAATGTAGCATTCAGAGCAGCACTTCATTATAGTGCAACCATTTCTATCTGAACGGAATACACTTTGTGACACGGTGACTGAATGCTCTGCTGGATGTACAGTGCTTATGTAAGGCTGTATTTTCCTCAAGGCTATGCAGAGGCTGGGTTTTTTTTGCTGCTTTTATAGCTAAGCTTATGAAATGACAGAAAATCTTAGAATTCTTTTCTCCAGTAAGTAATGACAGACTATGTCTGTATGTGTTCCATACAATTACAGCAGATGCTTGTTTGCCCAACCATTCAACGACAATTTTGTCCAAACCTTGTTGAAGTCAATAGGTGATCACTCTCTTTTTTTTCCCATCTTAAAAAAAACAGGTTGTCTCCACTGCAAAATCCTCACTTCAGGTATTTCTGGTAGATTCCATTAAAATTCTATGATTCAGCATTGCATAAGTATAAATGCAAACAAAAGATAATTACAGACCATGACAAAGTCTGAAGTAAATTGCTATTTATCTTCTTTATAGTTCCTACTTTAAGCTAAAAGGCTTTTGATACTCAATACACGTACGAGAAAGTTCTTATTATGAGTCAGATGTAAGACTTATGGGACTAGCCAGTGCTTATAGCTATAAGGCTCATATTTTAAGAGCTTTTGACAGAGGAGCACATAATGCTTTTTGTGTATATGTGCAGATAGAACAAGATTAATAAACCATATCCTAATCTGCTTTCAGTTTTCCAATACATGCAGCTACATGCTGCTGCTGTAACTGGCAAATACAATGAAATCAATGGGAAAAAAGGAGATACTAATGCAGAGCAAAAACTTACATATTAGTAAACATACAGGAAATTGAATTGGTCTGCTTTTCTAGACAGGCATAAAAGTGAGGCTAGCTTCTTGCATTCTCTTTGAACAAAATCCCACTTAATCAGTCACACTGTACACATTTGGCAGAGGACTTCCACGTAGACAGATTACTTATCAATAAAATTTGATTTTCATTTTATTTCGAAGGAAATCAGTATTCACAGAAGAGACTCTGGTGTCAGTTCTGACAGGACAAACAAGAACAGTAGATTAAGGATGCTACCAAATCACAGTAAAAACAGCTAAGGAACTGTGCCCATCCAAAACAACCTTTTATTGTAAGAGCTCTCTTAAAGATGGCTCTTTATGTGTTCTTGATAAATGTAGCATGCTCATTTTTAATTTTTAGTTCAATATTCTGGAGATCTTCATGCCTTTCACATTCCAGAGACCTGCACCACACTGTATACTCTTACTTTCTCGGTAATACCATGCCTAAAGACACAAATACCTCAGCTGAAATGAAGCACAGTACATTGAATGTTATTTATCCCCTGAAATAATGGTGTCAAGAGATTCATTCACCATGGAAATGCCTCTTGTTTTCATTAGTTTTAGTAAGCATGGCCATTTCAGCCTTGGAAGCTATTTCTGTTGCTGTAGAGAAGGTAAATATTATGACGAGTCTCTTCAAAAGAAACTATTACTGAATACATCAGCTGCTACCGATTCAAAAACCATATGGTACAGAAACCATTAAAGGAGGAATGAACAATTTGGGAATTCTTTCACCAGTTCCTTTTGGAAGACAGAGCTTCTGATTTTTTCTCTTTTCTTTCTCTTTCTCAGCTTTTCTAAAAGGTTGTCTTTGATCCTAGTAAACACTCTTAAAGCAGTAACTGTTATTGCTAAAACCCAAAGAAGTCATCTAGATTTGACTACTTCTTCCTTCTAGTAACACTGCAAGAACTAAATAATCTTTTGTCAAGCAAAAAACCTGGTTAATTTCTTGTGATTATTTATAAAAAACATATGCAGGGACACTATCTTCCCCTCCAATACAAATTCAGACATGTACCTACATCTCATTTCTGTAGTTCAGATCTCTATAGGATCTCATGGCAGTGATGTGCTATAAATTGAGACCACAGGCTTTCAAGCATGTGTAAACCACATTCTCACTGGGAAGATTCTGTTGGTTTAGAGCATTTTGTTCTGTAAATGTCACAAAGGACTAAATTTTGATCTCTGTTATGCGAGGTAGGGAAAAAAAAAATCAAGGAATTGCTGAAACCATAGCTCAAATGGGAAAGAAGTATGAATCTAGAGGGTTCTTCCTCACCAAACTCCACGTCCAAATTCAGATTATTCATGATTCATAATACGTTCTGTAAGTAGAAACAGAATAAAAATATACATACACAGATACAGGAATATTCTGTTCTGTCCTATCCTGTCCTAGCCTAGCCCAGTCTAGCCCATCTATAAATATGCAAACTGGCACTGAAAGATTCAAACATGAAGCTATTCTACAAATACCACAAAAGTATTTCTTCTTGAATTTATTTGAAAATATATCACTTGATTTGCGATTTTTACCAGATGCAATGATATTAAAGACAAAAAAGCACCAAGAAGATACTCTAGACTAGAGTACTGGTAAACTCTCACATTTAAGGTAAGGTACATAGCTCACAATTGACACTGGAACACTTCCAACACAGCCACAACTCCACTTATTATTTACAGAGCCAAAATTAATTTTTCTAACAGATTTTTTTAAATTGAGAAAAGCCATATAGGTCACTGTCAAGAGCAAAATAGGCAGTGAGAGATCCATTCGATCTGTCATGACCACAGCATTTGCCTAGAGAAACTACATTGTAATACAGTACAATATGCCCATAAACACTAACTTTATGTCCAAAGGAATTATGTACTTAAGTTATCCTGGAAAAAAAAAGTTTGAATGTCTCCAATTTTGACAAACTGACACTGATGTAAATTAAAGGGCCTGATTATAGGGGTTTTATTAAAGCAAAAGGCATAATAGGCATAATTTGTTTGCTTGTTTATGTAAAGTGCCTGAGACAGAAAACCACGATACATACAGGAAAAGGCATCATTAAGGGAATAAAATATGCTTGGTCAAACCTTGACTTGAATTTAGAAGTTCAAGATTTACTGTAAAAATGCATGAAACTGTACAGTGATTAAGGCAACTCACTTATTTTTAATATAATAGTTACATACCTGCTGCACTTTTTTTTTTCCCCCTGCCATATTGGCTTAATCATATATGACTTCTTGCATAAACACAATTTTAATTTACACATATAAACACAATATTGCATTGTTAACATGACAGTGGATTAAACTATGTTGCCGTTCCAATTCGTAATGGTGAGAGGCATACCATTTTTCCAAGTAAATTCTCTCACAGGGATACACAGAAGTGTACTGTTTGATTTAAAGAACCAAAAGTCTCAGATTCTCCATTATGCAACAACAACCTCATCACAGGACAGATTTTTTTGCAAATTTAATATGACTGAATTTATTTGACTTTTTTCCATCAGGGAGTAACGCTTCTTGAATGTCTCTTGTTGAATTAATGAGAAATTCAAGCCACTCAACCCACAGCGTGGCAGTGACCACTCATGGTCCACTCAGTCCATAACGTAGAAAATCTGTTACACTCTGGTAGAACTAAGTAATATTCAAAAATACAGAAATACCTCTTGGATAATAGTTCTTTGTATTTTTTTCTCTATATTATGAATGATTTATAAAAGCACATCCGTGAACCAACCAATCTTACTTAGCTGCTGAAGAAACAGTAAGAAAATTAGAATCATGCCACAAGTCCATGAAAAAATTAAGGCTAAAAATATGATTTTTTTCTTTATTTTTAATTTTGTATTTTGACAAACAGAATGTATTTTATATTTTAATGAAATATATTGCCGTAGCATTAAATCCAATGAACATGCTTCCCAGCCTTCTTCAGTTAGTTTCTTCAGAAGGATGAGGGAAACTTGAAAACAGACATCAATTTCAGCAGATGCAAGTTAAAGGATTTAATTCTTTTTTTCATAGAGTAATTCAGGTGTTTCACTATGAAACAGAATAAGGAATTTAGCTGCAACACCAGAACCATAATGCTTTTTTAAGGAGGAGTCTATCATTATGCAGTTGTAACATTTCATTTCATAGAAGATGATAGTACTTTTGCACAGGTAACAAGAGGGGCGCAGAGGAAAGAGCTTTCCTCTAAAACGACCTATTCACACACATATTTTTTCACCAAAAGACTGATTGCTGAATAATAAATCACAAGAAATTACACCTGTATTGTCAAAAGTACTCTTTTAAAATTTATAACAGCATACAACCAACTCCAGCATTTGAACTTCAGATGTCTAATTAAATTAAATGTACACTTTTTTTTTCAATGTACTTATCATTTTCCTTTACACTTACATTTTGAATCTTGTTATATCAATGAATCCATCAAATGTCTATGTGAGAAAAGAGGGAAAACATTACTTTTGTCCTACACAAATGATCTGAGGACAAATATATACTGGAATCAATACGGTCATACTGTGGGAGTGAATATATATAACTAAGCTGAGCAGCCTTACCTCTGCCAGTACTAATATTCTATAATAAATGTGCAGTGGTGGCCAAAACATTACAGGGGTTGGGATCTCAAGAAAAATCTCCTTCTAAATAAATTATTCCAAAAATTTACTCCTGGCACTGCCTTTTAGTAGATTTTTTTTTTTAAACTATATTCTGTGCATCGTCATAGCTATGGTTAACTACTATACTTGGGTACTTGGATATGAAGATTACTTGGCTACCCTCCAGTTGTACTATTAACTTTTAATTTCCATCTGTTTGGGGAAGACACGACAAATACTATTATTTTCTACCTCCATTTCATAGCACTCAGTCTTTACCATGGTAATGCCATCTCAGTGGTTTTTCATAGGAAATTTTAATCTTGACAATTGTACAAAAAAAGCAAGAAAGAGTATGTTACTTTGTGATATTTTTAACTATTTGGAGGCATGTAAATCATACAGAAGTTACATTCATGGCTGTAATAATCAGTAAATATTCAGCATTTTTTATCATTTCAAGTGTTTAATTTGCATTTACGGTTGGTCCGAGGCACCCAGAATACACTCTGTAGCATTTAAAATCCACCTCATATACCCCCAAACTACATAACTAGAAACCAGAAAAGATCATATTATAATGTTCATTTTACAAATTTCAGAACTTTCAAAAGTACTCTAAATTAATTTTGGTAATTCTATAAAGAAGGATGCATTTCAAAATAAAAACTAAAGTTTTATATCAGAAGTGTGAAAATTATGTTTAGACTTTTCCCATTGATTTCTTCCTAATTCAGTTGAGGCAGTTTGCTGATTCTGACATTAATCTGTTTATTCCTTTCGCTAGCCCTTAGCTGCATTTCCCAATAAATAAAAGACTTACTCTGCAGCACCTTTTTATGGTACTAACAGTGGAACTCTGCTGATTTAGTCTAAAACTCATACCAGGACCTTGCCTCTGCACTCTTCTCTGTAATAAGCAAATTAAACTAAGCAATCAAAAGTTTTGAGTTAAACGCAATTTCGGCTATTTGGCAACTTAGCCTTACGTCTTCCCATTTGTCCCTGTTAAAGGGGAAATCAATAATACAACTCAGGATTTGAAATCCTAGCTTTACCCTGTTCTGAGCAGAGCTACTTACAGAGCTCTCCTTTCACGGCAAAGCACAGGAGAACATTCCCCTCAGACTTTAAGAGAGATGGATTGCAGAAAAGAACAGTAGCGGGAAACAAGGCCAAAGTGCTCGTATTGTGATCAGTGGGAGTCCATCACAGCAGCAAACAGCCAGAGGATGTTTCTTCCTTACTGCACAAGTAAACCAGATTCAAATTTCCAGCAACATTCAAAACTCACTTCCCAGCTCAGTAAATGTTTTCTATTCTTGGCTGCTTAGCACCCTCAGCTTCTTCCAATTAGGTCCTGTTTGCTTTGTTTGGAAAAAAAAAAAAAAAAAAAAAAAAAAAAAAAAATAAAATTTTANAAAGCAAGCTCTAAGGAAAGGATTAATCCCTGTATTTTATGGAGAAAGAACACAAATTATAAATTCTTTTTGAATCTGGTGTATGTATTCTTCAGTCTCTTGCCCTGCTGGGAAGTGTAATAAGTATGAAGGCAGAAATAAGCTTTTTTTGCTTCATTTCATTTCTTCAGCTGAAAACATACTTTTGACTATCTGGAAGTAAATCTCAGAATTTATGACAGACAACACTCCCACGTGTTGTAAGCCTGTGAGTTAAAAAGAGAGCTGGGAAAGCTTAGAGAAACCCACCTGGTGAGCAAACTCTCCAGATTCAAAAGGGCAAGACAGAAAGCTGCATGGACATGAAGCAAGGAAGCCGTGACTGTCAGAAGATGGTGACACGAGTTTAAGTGCTGGCAATGCAGTTCTTCAGTAAGCTGTGGCCTCAGAAGGAAAACAATTTTCAAATGGACCCACGGACCTGAATGATGGGTGTAAGTTAGCTAGGGATGAGAAAACCAATGGAATAGGTAAAGTGTCCGTTACTATTTCTTCGCAGTAGAATTTAATGAAAAAAAACAGAAGTCAAAGAGAATGCTAACGGCAGAAATAAGCACCTTCTTTTTAGGACACAAAATCACCTTGCCTGTATGTGCCATGTGAAATTGTGAAAGATTTTTGCTGTGATCCTGTGCCAGAAAAATCTGTAAGTTATTTCTCTCCTTCTGGTGCAATGTACCAAAAGAACCAACTTGTACAAATACATACAAAAGGAAAGAAAACAAGGCTGCTGTTCCTCCCCTTCCTCCTCCCTCTTAACATCAGAAAAGACATAGTAAAGAAGCAGCATGATCTTCAGACAATGGTCAGTGTTTGCAGCTTTCTGACATCCCATTTAATGTCACCAAAGCTTATCTCTCAACTACAACAGAGTTCATGGCGCATCACCTGCAACTCAATTTACACGCACAAGAAAACCTAGTCTCTTGCAGACGTGCCTCACAGCAAAGAGAAGAAAACATTTGGTGTCCACAGGTGTCTCACATTGTGAGAGCAGACGGGGCTGTATTTCAGGCCAGCCCTGGTCAGAGCAGGACTGTGAGCCTGGGTTAGGCCATGGCTGCCGTCAGGACAAACAGAAGTTGCTGCACTCAGGGTATCACCAGGGAGTTAAGACTAATGTCTGAGGTAACAATGCAATGCTGAATCTGGGAGTACAAATATTAGGGCTGTACGTTGGTTTGGAAGCAGGCAGGACCTCTGCTAAATCAACAAATATGTCTGGGCACCAGGGAAAGGACTAGGGGTTCAGAGCAAAGGCTGAGCACACAGGACACGATCCGAAGGACCAGGCAGGGCACAGAGCTGGACCAAACCCAGCAGAGCTGCTGGCATATACTTGCTGGTTGTAAAACCGTGGCTGGGACACAATATTTTTTTATTTTCTGAAGAACTCAGCAGTCAACAGCTTCTGCCTAAGGGCAATGGTCTTTTCTGACTCACACAGACTGTAAGGAGGTTCAAGTTCCCCAAACCAGAAGATAAGGTAATGCAAAACCTATGTGGATGCTCTTGAAAAGCTTCACTCATTTAAGTCACACATACAGGGGATTTTGGTCCTGTCTACTGAGACGCTGCCTTATGCAAACAAAATCCCTTTGAAAAAAGGCCTGTGGTGATGGGACTGTGAGGGATTAATGCAAAACAGCTCCCTCAAAATGAGCCCCAAAAGCTGCTCATCTCTGAAAAATTCAGTAACAGGAAAAGCTGAGAAATATGCTAGTAAAGATTCTGTAGTGTTGATTATTTTTTATTCTCCATCTTTCTAATAAAGTTAAATCACTCATACACTATTTACATCCCACAACCAGCCTTTAAAATAACAAAGACATCTACATTGCTTAATAAAGCAAGCACGTACTTATTTCATGTCAGGCATAACTTAGAGGTGTGCTGAATCCCTTTCTTTCCCTGTGGCTTTTGAGAAAAGTGTCATGGCAGTGATGTAGAAAGAGAATTACTGAGTAATTTGGGAATAAGCCAGTTTCTCTGCCCTACAGCACAGATTGTCCAACAGATCTAGCAATGCATTTCTTTCCCCTGGATGTGTAAGTAGCTGAGTCTCATACACCGTACACACGACTGGTTCTCCCCATGCAACTTGGCTTAAGCTTGGACAAATCTTATGGGATCAATATAGAGCAAGGGCAAGAAAAATAAATTAGGGAAATTCAGTAACAAATGTAGGGTGTTAATGGCATATTCACAAGCCTCGATGCATCAAATAATTTTGTTCCTATCATGCAACAGATGTCATTTTCAAGGAAAGCCTTGAAGGGTTTCCAGACTTCACAGAAGCAGAATGCTATGGGAATAAATCCAAGGCTACAATGAAAGAAGCCAGTCCAGAGCATGCAAGGCCAGGCAGAGGACTGAGAAGCACAAAATCGGGACAGAAAGAAAAAGAAGATTGGTGAGAATGGCATATCACTAAAGTACACATACCCACTGCTCAAGTGAAGTGTTTGTTCAATGAGTGAGTTACAAGACTTTTACTTATTTATGCAGTGTGTCTGGCACAACAGTAGGTTGTGGAATACATAGAGGACATTTTATATAATAATAGATCAACAACTGTACCTAATTTTTACTGCTCATGGATGCAGCCAATAGAACAAGATGCAATATACCTTCAGGTTCAGAGTGCATGTCAAAGTGCAGCACAAAACCAGTTGAAAACACAGCAGAATGGTACCCTATTGCACATTACATATATTGAGTTTCTATTTCAAAATAACTTTATGTTTACAGTGCTACTGAAAAAGTAAAAATCTGGCTGGACAGATGCCCAAATACAGGGTGAGCAAAACTGATATCTGTATTATATTTTAAGTCAAATTGGTAAATCTGACAGCTGATTGTTACTGACAGCTTAGTACAGAGCCCTGACTATCTTCAGGCAACGACTTCTGTGATAGAGTGTGTGGGAACGAGGAAATTACGAGTGAGGGTAAACCTGGCATGGGTTCAGAGACCTGGAAGAATTAAGAAACATAAGTGAATGAGCAATCTCAGGATGGGTCCTGTTGGACTAAGCACTTACTGACTCCAGTCACACCAGCAGCACCATGAAAAACACCTGTGACATCCGTATTCTGTTCTTCCCTTTCAGTTCTGTGTACCAATAAAGCATTCAAACCAGAGTGGTTTATCTTTGAAGATAAACCTGAGTGTTAGACCTCAGAGATGACTCAAGGAGGGCTCAGTGGAAGTTCTGGGTGTACTGCACTGGCAACTTCTATTTCATCTAGAAAAATGACCACTTGCAGAAAAAGTGAGGGTTTCATTTATTTATTTTTCTTTTCATAGTTAGTCAGAGGGAGAATCAGAGCCCAGCAAAGAAGGATGATGGTAATGTTGAGTGTAAGGGTAATTAGTAACAGTGCTAGGTTAATGGCTGGACTTCATGATCCTGAGAGCCTTTTCCAATCAAAATGATTCTATGATTCTGTGATATTGCTGGTAAGATGGTGCTACAGTTTCTTTTTTTCTTCAGTGTTTGCTCCTAAGAAGGCCTCACATCTAATCACCTTTGCTAGCCCTTCTAACAGTGACTTTTTGATGCTTATTATAATAACCACATAACACTGTAATTCCCAAACCAACATGCATTATGGGATCCTGATACTAAGGCTAGGGCCCTATAGTGATCATAATATCTTTACAAAAACTATGTACAGATCAAATATTAAACACCCTCTTTAAAGTGCATGCCAGCTGTTACACTGTTACTTAAGTTACTTTATTACTTGACTTTGGCTGCTTTGTCCTATAGTCTGAAAAACTGGGGAAAACCTGAATAAGTCTTTTGCATTTAGCTAATTCAACATACATATGTAGACACACCTACCTACCTGAAGCCACTACCATCAATAAAGGTCTAAAGGGTTCTTACAAAGATTTTCCTTTGACTTCTGCTGCAATTTATATTACGAACGCTGCTTGAAAGCTTCAATTACTCCCTTTAGTGTCCTGATGTCCCACCAAACAAAACCAAATGGATTGAAATACAGACCGTTGATGCCTTTGTATCACTATAGAAGCTGATGGCAACCTTCCACCCCTTTCACTGAATGGCATAATTGGCCTGCCAGAGAGGATTTGGGATTTTAACACGTTCCCTGTTTGGCTGAGGTAACCAGTTATACTGCAGTTGCTATCAAGGCTGCAGACATTTCTTCGTTGGGGTCATTAAGCTTGTCAAAACTAATTTGTCACCACAACTGCTGACCTTCATTGCCTCTGACAGCAGCACAAGTGTCAAACTAAACAGGACTTTGCATTACAAGAAAGTAAATCACTGATCAGAGCCCTCCAAGCATCCTGACCACACGCCACAGTCTGGCCTCCTGACCCTATAAGAGTTGGAGACAGTACCAGCTAAATGACATGGGCTGAACAAACGACACTACTAATCATTTTGCAGAATAAGTGAAAAAAGCCTCAAATGGATAAAGTCAAAGAACAAGCAAAGGCGGTATGTGACCTGCAATGATGATATAATAAAGTTTGGGGGTGTTTTCTTTTTAATTAAAAGGCAACGAAATTCACTTCTTCTGAAAAAATAATATATATAAAAGAAGTTACCATCTGACCCAGACCACCTTTTGCAGCTCAGACACAGCAGCTGGCAGTGCAGCACTTTGAGCACAATCCAGCTGATCATTACTGAGTAATTCTCTGTGTATTCTTGACCACCTGAGTGACATCTCAATCAGGCCAGTGGCAGGTTCTTCACCTGATATATTACTAGCCACAAAGTACTTAATATCAGTCCACACTTGTTACAGTGGGGTAAAATTTGCCCCAGAAACATCTGCATATACCTAGAATTTCCTTCACTGAAGGTACAGGATATGAGTCTTATAACGGAGTTAATTGCTTCTAATTATGCAGATCTCTGTTATTTTGGTGATAATTCATAACCTGATTTCAATCTTTCCTTCACTGTTGCAACTATACTCAGTTTAACGTGGTAAATTGGAATAAGCACCATGTCCTCAGTTGCTACAGGGTATCTGACAGTAGAACAAACTTGCAAAAATATGGGAAAAGTTTCAGAGGAACAGTTTCTCTCACCATGTTCCTGACCATTCAAGGCAATGATTCTAGAAGTGCTGTTATCCCCAATAGTCCGAGAGGTCCTGCTTGGTTCAATTAAGATGACTTGTACTGCCATAAGCTCATCCCATGAATAAATCTTTGCAGTGTCAGGACCTCCACTCTTGTGCAGTAAATGAAAAGTTCTGTAAATACAGGGACAGCAAGAGGTGTTCTGTTTTTCCCCTAGAACCCTTGAAATGCCATAATCTTTTCTCCATACTTTTTGTAAGGCAATATTTTTCTACGCCTTTGGGAAGACACCTCTTTAATGAAAACAGGCAAATGCAATATACCTCAGCAAACAGGATCTAGTCTTAAGAGACAATGACTGTAGGTTGTGGGGGTTTTTTTGTCTATGTGAATTACCTTTATTTAAACAAAGGTGAGTGGCTTACAGTTCATCAGCAATGTAATGACTTTTAACACCACAGTTCCCATTTAAGAATGGAAAACTAAAGAAGGAGGAGGAAAAGAGAGAATGAAGAAAGAAATGGAGAGTAGTGCTGCACAGGATCCCAGGATTTTGTTGAGTCCTAATGATGTCATTCAGTATTTAATCTCTAGTGACAAGAAGGGTTTTTTTTTCCCTCCTTTCAGCAAGAAAGCAAATTCAACATTAACAAAGCCCTGTATTTGAAGCCAAGATTGGATGTGAATCTTAAGTTGCTCCTAGGCTGCTCTGTCCCTTCCCCCTGGACATAGAGAGCAGCTACAACTGAAAAAATATGCTTGAAAAGCCATATAATTATTTTGAGCTTGTATTTAATTTATATTCGGGATACGGCCTTACAAAAAGGCTATTAGATTAATTGGCAGAAACATAAATAATGGCAATTGTCATTGTGGTATGAGTAACTGGGGAATCGCCAAATATTGCAACTCACCGAGCACCACAAACAAAAGCTTTTACAAATATGCACATTCTTCGACCAGCATCTTTTGTTGTTAAAATCAGGCACGGGTGAACCAATCAGAATAAGAGAGAGTGAACATAAGAGTAGAGAATGAAATGGACATGGCAGTCTTCATATTCCCTAACTACTAATCACTTCTAGAGCGAGACACTCAACATATAAAACAAATTGCATTATTTCTTGATGCTTTTATTTTACAGAACAGCATTGACACTAAGAGCTAGTGTATGCAGAGAAAGGGGAAAGTTTTTTTTTTCTCCTTGTGTTTTACTTAATGCTTAGCATCAACAGACAACTGGATAAACTATTGCTCTCATGTGATGTACACCAAAATTTTACAGAGTTCATGTGTTTGTATGGGGCCAGTGAATATCCACACCCAGTATTCCTAGTTTACATCAGTGAAGCTTAATCCTAGCAGCAAAAAGCAGACAAGTTTAATGCAAGAATTATGGCTACGTGCATGCAAACTGTTCTGTAAAGGTTCCAACTCAAGAAAGCAGCTCCTTAAGCTGCAAAGTGGATTTTTTTTTTCTTTACGGATTCCCATAGAAAATAATAGAAAATTTTTTTTTAAAAAAAGTACAGTTTTTACTCTCTGTAAAATAAAGAACGATACTCATTAAACGCGGACTGTTACCATAGTAAGCATAACTTACCGTATGTGATCAACAGGTGTCATGCACTGACAGTAGGTGTCAGAGAGAAAGAAAAGAAAAAGATGCTCCATGTAAAAGATGCACAATAAGCCACCTACATGCCAATAATCCTCAGTCACCTTCTCATAACTCCCCTAATGTGCCCAGAACATGTAACTGGTCCAAGATGCAACACGATGGAATCAGAGTTGTTCAAATTACTGTCACAATTTTAACCAGAAATCTGGGGCCCATGAGACCCATGACTCCTGAGGCACACAGAGGAAAGGACAGCTGTATCTTCATAGTAGCTTTTCAGACCAGTCATTCATTCCAGCACTGGACTTAAAAAGTTAAGTCTCAAGGTCAAGCTACCGTTACCTAATTAACATCTGCAATGTAGAAACACTCCTGTTTCCTGTTTGTATGGGAATAAGGAACATTTCTCAGTTTTAAACTTACAGGTTCCTACAAATCCATCCCCTTACTTAGTATGTGGATCTGGCTATTATAGGAAATCCATCCTTTATGAATGTTAAAATGGACAGAAGCTGACTAAAGCTGTAGAGTTGTGAAAGACAGTGTAGTACAGCTACATATAAAGACTGGGAGTTAGGTTTTAAATTATTATTTCAAGTAAAGTTTAAATCACATTTCTATTCAGTCTGAACATTCCAGTGCTCAACATGCTTTAGCACAAAGATTTATAAAAAGCTGATTTCAAAGTGAGAGGCATGCTTACCCAGGGAAAATAAACGTTTATCCAGATATTGCTAAATATGCATGCTGTCCATACAGGAACATAAGTAATTTTAAGTAATAAAACACAGCTTGTATTTTAAGTAGTCAGAATTGTATCCAAAAAGATGTAGAAAAAGATTCAGAACTCCAGAGGTCCCTTCCAAACCCAGCCATTCTGCAATTCTGTGATCATGTGGAAAAGGCACAATGAAAAAGATTAGGATACATATGCAGACCTGACTTAAGAGATATGAGTCACTTCTGCTCTGTTTTATGCAGAGAATTTTAGCAGTGAGGAATTAATGTAAGATAAAAAATGACCTATAAAATAAGAAGTATTCTGCCTTCCTTTTAATTAAATATAAATATCTACACAAGTGCAGGAACATCGAGAGTCAACCTGAAAAACACAGAACACCTGAGACTATAATGTGCTATAGGAATGTGCTGTTCTATGAATATAAAATAATAGGTGTGCTTACAAGGTATTCTATACTTAATTCTAGCTATATAAAAAAAAAATTATATCCAAATCTACATTTTTTAGAATTATGAAATAAGTTAGTGGTGACTTGCACTGAAAAACACTTAAAGATCTTGGTGAAAAATTTCGCATTAAAGAGACACTGTTTGCACCTTCAAAAATACAAGCACAAATCAGCAGACTACAGCTTTGAATCAAAAGTATACTTTGCCAGTTAATTTAACCTAGTGATTTTGGTATTCAGATGTTCTCACTTGATTGACATATATAGATGAATTCAGTGAGATAAGGCTGCTGATGTCTACTGGTGCCAGACAAAGATGACTCCAACTTTAACTGCTCAGTGCTGCCTAATGTTTTGCTAATTGCTCCACCAACACTGCTGATGGATGTGATGATACTACAGTGTTCTCTCATCCACAAGAAAAGCCAGGCAGGTTGGTTTATAACATCAGTATTTAAGCAAGATAGCTGAACACAGACGCATGTGATTATGGAAAATCTATGCTATTAGACAACTTCCAAAGTCAGCACAACAAAGTGAGAGTAAGCGCCAGCAAAAAGCAGCTACTGGGGAAAGCTTTGTGTTCTGCTATTTCACTATCTGCAAAACAAAGTATTCTGGCTATGATCAGCCTGGAGCTTTTTCAGTAGTTGGTTGTTTTTTGTTTTGTTTTGTTTTGTTTTTCCAGCTTGTGAGTACTTGTATTTCCAAGGAATACAAATTCCTACCTCGCTATTTTGTAGTCACATGTTTTTCAATAATTTGCCAGCTGATAACAACCTTAGTGGAGATGTCTCAAGCAAATGACATACTCAGAAGAGCTATTCAGCAACTTTTTGGTGGATGTGAATTTACAATTACATCCACAGGCAAATGAAATCGACAATCTTTCCACAGATTATAAAAAAAGAGCAAAAATAAAGGAAGATGACAAATCTGCTAATGTCACTTCCACAGGGAAACTAAAATTCATCCTCAGATTCCACTGCAAGTTTTTAAGCTCTCGCTCTTCCAAACACGAAGTAGAATTTCTAAAAAAAGATCATTGAAAAAGGTCAGCAGAGAAACTTCATTTCACTCAAGGCTGGAACTTTGGAGTGAAATGCAGTGAAATGTCTCCTCCAGCCCTCCCAGCAAGGCACAGACAGGGATGGTTCCATGTTTGTGTGTCGGTTCTGCCATGTAAACAGTGATTGTTCACCTGCGTGTAAGTTTGCATGACTTAAGTTCGCATGACTTAGTTTTGTGTCAAAACTAAGGTATACTTTTGACTCACTTTTGTGTTGGTTGTGTCCTATGCTTTGCTATCAAAGCAAGCAATTCCATACTGAGCTGTACTAATAATGTACACAAACAACTTAGATGGTGCCTGCCAGCCATAAATTTGAACAAGAGCTGTGTCACCAGTTTTGCAAGTAGCAAAATGAGCCAGGGCATAACACAGTTATCAGATATCGCCTACCATTTTGACTACGCAACTTGAAAAATTTCCCAGACAGTTTTTCAGACATAGTCATGATCTGTTTCCCCTCAGACACAAGCACCCCAGCGTTTTGAAGGCAGGTCTTCAGCATTTAAAGTTCAGCACAAACAAGAGGGATGTACTCTAATTTAGGAGTTCTTTGAATATTTCTGCTTACAGGACATACTATAATTTCTCCAGAAGTAATTTCTCCACACAGCAGTGGAAGAAGTGTCAAGTTTGATACCCAGGCCATAACGAGGGAGCACGGCCTGTGCCTTCTGTAGGGTCAGGACTCAACCCCAGTCTCCCCATTCAGCCCAATAACCGCAGTACTCCTCCCTTCCTAAAGATAACAGTTCATTTGGTAGACTAATACACTTTTCAAATGTATACACAGAAATTAATTTACTAAAATTATTTTTATTGTTTTTCCAATTGTGTCTTACAGTATTCACATCTCATTTCTATTTTCCACTTTAATTGTATTAATTTCCACTTTAATTTTAAAATTGTTTTGATAGTGATTAACATGATTAAGATTTATCAGATTGCCACTACCTATTGAAATTCTACACTTTTACCATAGCTTTTGTGTTTGATAATTAGCCTTCCCTCTCCTGCTTTCTTTAGCAGCCAGCAAGTCAACTTTTTGGGTTTTTTCTACTTTAAATGCAAGGAGAATGCTGTTACGGTAACTTGGAAGCATTTATAATTTTGGCTTCCAGTAAGAGGTTCTGGCACTAAAGCTCAGAGAAGAAATAAGTAAACAAGATCCCAAAGGAGGTTCCTTGGAAGAAGGGGAGAAAAATAAATAAATGTGCTGCCACAATTTGCATCAGAGTTAGGGCTTTCTGGCATCTGTTTTATCCACCGGTGATGGAAGATATAACCATGGTTTCTCATTAAAAATATGCAGAACATGTATCAGGACAATGTAATTTTGATTTCTTACTCAATTTTGTAAAATCAGAAGTATTCTGTACTGTTTTGAAAGGGGGCTATTAATCATTAACTGATTATCAGGACAGAGTTAAATGCCATGACTGTGAACCAAATTGAAATGCAATGTAAGCATACTGACATTAAAGAAAATTATAACTGAGGCATCATTTTGACTTTTTTATCACCCATAGTCTGAGACTTCAATGACAGATGAAATCATGTGACTTGATAAAATGCAAGTAAGGCACATGCCTTTCTAAATCCTCTATTTTTATAAATTTATTTCCTTCATAAATGAGGAATACTGCAAGTTTATAAGAAAAAAATTATAATTTCATATTTCTGCTATCAATTTATTCTTCTCCAGCGCGCAGCTTGGACTTGATAATCCTTATTCTAATCAGCTTGGTATATGTGTTCGCTATAAAAGTATTAGTGTGTAACCTAAGGTCATCTTCAGTTGTATACTTGATATCGTAGCAATGTAAGTGTCAATTATATTTCCATGAATGTTTGATCACACCATAGCTAAGCATACTTCCTTAATAAGCAATTTTTTGTTATTGTTGCTTAACAGTACTTGCAGAAAACAGACAAACAAACAAACAAACACAACAAAACCTTCAGCTCTGTGATTAAGATCTGTTCACAACTGAAATAATTCATGTTCGTTGCATTTACAAACACTAGATTGCAATGCCAAAACCTAACATAATATACAAAATTCTGAGTCCAACGCAACCAAATGAGAGGTCTTAAGTTTTCTGACTGGTATCTTTTAAAGCTTCGGCAGGTTGGTATAATTAGGTATGCAGAAGCCAGTAATAAAACTTCCTTCATAGAGCTTATTATTCAGAAGTGAAGATGATGCACAACAAGTGTTCTGATAACAAAACAGCAGGGGAGGAAAAATAAAAGTATTGCTGACCTCTCAGGAACCTTCTAATTTCAAAATAGTTCTTACTTCTATTTCAAAACTAGAAAGAAAACTGTTGATGTTTTCCACGTTAATTCTTCAAATGTCTGTTAGTAATAAGACTCTATGCTTGCTGTAAACATTACATAATTTAATGAAACCGAAGGCCTCATGTTATAATTAGTATTGTTTCTAACTACAATTGTATTTAATTTGAAAATGTATGTTCTAATTTTCTCTGCAGTTTGTTTAAAAGCATAAAATTTTATGAGTTTTTGACTACCGGTCAAGAGCAGATTTGGAAAAACTGCCAGTGCTTATGTAGTCTAGAATAATACTAGAGTTTTTTTGTTCATCTTTATTAATTAGGAATTCGGTCCTTCTCATTATGTAAATAACAAAAAATCTTGCTGTTATACTCAACATAAATTGCTAGGTTGTCTTTGATTCACCTTTTACTATTAACGAGGGCTGCCTTTGAAACAACATGAATTTCAAAGGAGCACTATTCTAGTGAAAACTCCTATTTAATAGCTACTGTTGATGCAGCTAATGCATGTAGTGAAAAAATGGTACTTCCGTCATTACTAGCAGAAAGACTTGCTTACGGTACTCTCACAAAGTCAATGAACATCATTCACAACACTGTGAAAAACATTTTTTTTCATCAGTGGGGAGGTCATAAAGTTCACACAGAATTTAGAACAAGATTGTTATAAGACTTAAAAGAACGAGTCAGAATTTTTTTCATATATGGAAAGTTAGAGTGCAGACTGCAGGTGAATGAGTTCCTGGAATCTCAGTTTACATGATTTTAATATGTCTGACATAAAAAACCCGAGAACATAATAGCAAAAGAATGTAACCTACTGAAACAATTTCACCTTCCCTAGGTTAAATTAATTGCAGTCTCTTTACTTGAAAAATAAAACATGTATTTTTCCAGTCTCGTCAGTGTCAATAAACAGCTGGAAAACCAAGACTGAAACAAGCAACATTGACTTTTCAAAACCAGGGTTATAATAATTTATACATGTTTTGTTTTCCTTCATTTACATTGTGCAAGAAATGAGAGAACAAGACTCAGAACTTTCTAATTATGGTTATTTAGATCATAAAGCTGGATTACAAATCACTGTTTTTTCTCTCTAATGAGTGGGACTTCCAGCCACCGGAAAGGGTTATGCACTGTTGATCAGGCATATTTCAGCTGGTAAAATCACTGCCCTAAGGATGAATATATATGGACAAAAATACAGAACTCTGTGGACAAAACTGGGCTATATCTCAACAGGCTAGTGTTGATGATGGAAGACGTGTAGTCTTGTTTCTCTAAATAATGTTCTCAGTTTTCCTTGTTCACCACTACATTATTGATCCCCCATAGATAAACTTTTAAGAGTTTCCTTCTGAAAAAAGCTTCTTCCAAGGTCTGTGGCTGTGGATACTCAGGCCATGAACAGATGGATGAGCTTTGTCAAATCTGCCTCTGATTTGGCTTGACAGTCTCTCTAGAAAAGCACACTTTTCTTTAAAACTGAACTGAGAAATAGATTCTAATTAAATTTATGTGGCACTGCTGTGAGAAGTAACAAACAGCATTCCTGTTAGTTGCTGCAAAATATCCTGTGTGAAGAAGGTTACTCAGAAATCAAAAATGGAAACAATAATCCATAGTCAATACTTTAGAGTGACAGGTATTGACAGAGAGTAGGGTAGATGTTAACAATGTCCTGTTATCCTTCCAGACTTAATGCAGCAGCATTAAGTGCAACATATAGCACAGAAAATGGTCTCCTCTCCAGTTCCCTCTTGAAGTCCAATGAAACATGGACAGTACCATGTATCAATATAGTTCATATCAACACAGAATTTATTCACCTTTCTAAACTACTTTGGAGGCAACATTTTATCTCTAAATTCTTTTCCATGCTGGCATAGCTTATACTAGGGTTTCACTTGGTTTGTCAAACTTTGTTGCTGTTTTTTTCCAAGCAGAGATAGGTATCTACTACAATACCCAATTGTGAAGAGTGCTGGTGTATTTTTGGGAAAGGTGAAGCAAAGACTAAAGAAATTTCTGCGGCAATTAAAGCTTGAACAAAGACACTGTCAAACACGATATGCCTACTTCCAGGGCCATGTCAGCAACTGGTTCACACTGGATCAAACTCTGTGATTTTAGTCTTGATTTTAAAAATTCTCTTGGCTGACAGGAAGAAAACTATGAACACGTTTCATATTTTAGTAAAACACAATGAATTTTATTTTTATGCTTGAATATGATGAAAGCAACACTCCAAAAGTGTATTTGTGCTACTAAAACCTATATGAAATTGTTTTAACTTACAAAAAGCTATAAAACTTTTGATTATATACTTACTTCTTGTTTTTTTAGTTACTGCAACACCTCCTTTCTCATGACAGAAATAATTAAGGTGAACCCTCTGAGCCTTCGAAGGACAAAGAACAGATGCCCAAGAATGAGAGGGGACAACAACTCATCAGTTGATATCGAGGAAGATCATGGTCACAAACCAGAATTAAAGAAGGCTGATGACATCACCGTTTTCCTACCTGTTGCAGAAAAATCCCACCAGGAAACCTCCTCCAAGGCTAGACAGGGTTCTTGCAGCCACATTAACAGTATCTTTTAGGAATAAACAGCTCCATGATCTGGATGCTCTGTGTTTTCCACAGGAGTGAGTGCAAGCTTTGTGTTGTTGAAAACTTCATACATGACACGTACATATCGAGAAAGTTTACAGCATCCATGGAAGTTTATCAGCCCTGAGGAACAAACAAGCCCACAGCTTTCTATATGTTTTAAACTTCCTTTTTTTGCAGCTATGGGATCAGGAGTTGAAACAGGTCCCCACCACTTCCACACCTTTGGCGGGGAAAAATGGTGCACAACAACAGGATGCCCATGACTAGTCTGTGTCTGTTGGCTCCACATCGTGATGCTGCTGCCTATGCACTGGCAGCAAAGGATGCTTTTGTACACAGCTCAGCTTTTGGAGAGTCAAACACAAGCAGAACAGAGCTGCTAATACCTTGCTCTTTGCTGGGAGTGCTATATTCAGTTATTTGGCTGCTTCACCGCTCAAAGAAATTGTCCTTCTTCCCTCATAAATCACGGCCTACTTGTTTGTTTCATTCAAGCCTATTAAAACCTAAGGACATAGAAATCGCAATGAATTCCTACTTTTTGAAAATATCAAAATGACTCTCAATGAGGATTTGATACTTGGACATAGGATGTGAACAATAATTACACATACTAAATTACAAAGTTGAAGATGCAAATTCCTAGATAATGATAATTTAAAAATGTAAAAAATACATATGAATAACTTAAGCGTCAAAATGATAGTTATTCACAAAACATAGACTAAAAACCTAGAAAATTCAGAGTTAAAGTCACAACCAGCAAAATAGCTTGAATCAGATACAAGCAAGACCAAAATTTACTGAACATGAGCTCACACAACTGAACAACTTAGAAATATATAAAACATAAAAACAGGCTGAGAAGCACACTCTCCCATTTAAATGAAAAATAAATATTTAGGGAACACACGAGATGTCACAGACTCCTCCGGCAAATAACAGTGAACATTAAGAGACCCTCCTTCATTTTCTAGGATCTTCCAGGAGCTTCACAGACTTATGAGTCTGCAAGAAGTCTCTGTGATCTCTGAGTGCATGCAGATAAACTGAGGACAGGCTAGCCTGATCCTCAAGAACATCACTACGCAACGTTTTCTTCAAGGTATCAGTTACATAAAAGAACACAATCTTGGCCCTCATGTGGTCTTGCAAGCTAAATGCTTAAAGTTTATAAGAAGAGGTTTCCAGAATAATATGCTTTTGACTAGAAGTCATATGTTATGCACATAAGCCTAGGGAAATTAGTGGGGACATTTTATTCAACAGCAGTTTAATTCTCACCTCAGCCATAACTGAAAACTGAGGGCCAATTGTTTTAACAGGATAAAATATCTGTGTTACTTAGACCCATGATCATAACATGATTTGTACTTGATATCTGAAAATAGAAGGGTTCTGTAAAAGACTGGGGGGGTGCATGTGTCAGTTCAAGAAGAAATATTTCTTAATTCATGTTCTGTAATCACGTCTATTGAAAATGGCCTCATGGAAAAAGTACTAGTGACCATATCTTCTGTCTGAATCGGTACAGACTTTCTGGCTCTGTTGTTCTCCTGTTTCTTGCTTGAATTCTTTCAGAATTCTATTCTCACTTCCCTGTAACTGGCTTCCAGCAAATCAGCTAATTAAATACCACAGTGGTGACAGTGAATTTCAATGAGTACTATGTGACTACTCCATGGACTCCCGCCAGCCTCCTAGCTCAGCCAACAGACAAGTTCTGCACTGTTCAGCTGAAGCAAGTTCATCGTGTTTCTGCATATACTGCCTACAGATGCAGTAAAAGATGCACTGGCATTATACTGCGTGCTGTAGGAACAGGGTAGCTAATTGTCCTTGCAAGTACTTTGCAGTAAAGAAAATAAGCAATAAAGGTAAGGGATTGGCATATGGAAATAAAAATACCACTGTTGCAAAGAAGTCAATGTCATGATTTCCATTTAATGAAAAAGCTTCAGTGAGGGGATAAGCTGAAGAGAAAGAAATGCGAAGGGAGGAGGTGAAGAATGTAAAGAAGCAGCAATGGAGGTAAAGAAGGGAAGACTGGAGGAAGCTTGTTTTATGCAGGGCAGAGAAAACCCAGGGAAAACTCTCTGTGGAAAGATCCTCTCTCTTAGCTGTCTCAGCAGATGCTTCTATCAGGCTGAGAATTTGAATGCAATTTTTTTTCCTGAAGTAGATTTGGTTAAACTGCTTTCTAAACTGGATTTGGAGAAAAGCTGCGGCAATAGTGGCAATGTATGTCCCCTACAGGTGTTGAGTTTAGATAACAAAACTGAGGCAAAGACATGCCTATTTGAGCCATGGTTTATTCCCAGTGGTCGACACTCAGGTGCAACACCTAGAGAAGATTTACCTGGAGACCCTGCAGCCCTGGTACCAGATTTCTAAGCTCCAAACCCTGGGAGGTGTTCACATCCAATGCTTTTTATAAAGTATCATCACTGATACAACCAACCAGACACATTTGCCACAATTTTTAGATGACTCGGTGTTCAACCGTACTGTCTGAGAGCACCTTCGTGAACCTTTAAAACAGCAGGAAAACAGGAATTTAAGGAGATAGGATAATCAAAACAAGAAAAACATTCCACTCCCCATTTCTTGGTCAGATTCCTGGGCATATTTGTGAAGCTTAAAAAAACAATCAACCAAACAAAACCTACTATAATTAAGGATAAAGTATCCTCAAGTTTCTAATAAATCGATAAACGGTCTTCCAAAGAATCCATGCTAAAGTCCCATGTATGTTATTATACTGCAAAAGCATAATACTTAGATACTCCATATGCCATTAGCAGGGGTGTATGCATGAGTAGGGAATAACCACAACTTTAAAAGTCACAAAAAAGAATCCTCTCAGTCGGCCCTTTCCAGGGCTCCAATTTAAACACTTCTGATTAAGGTCTAAATACAAGTCATTTTGGAGCTCAACAAACGAGATCTAAATCCTTAAAATTCTTTCTTCTTACAACTAAACAATGTCTCTCTGATTTGTTCCTTTGAACGGAAACAGAACTTTTAAGAGCTTCTCTAAATAAATACCTGAGGAGTTACAGGACCAATTTTTTTCACATGTTCTGCTTGTGAACGTTTTCTTTTGCAGATTATATATTACCCTTGCAATTACTCTTTAATAAGAGCTCTCATGCTCCTGAACAGACAAAATTAGTGCTCTTAATGGTATTCCTGTGATGAAACACTCACTCATGTTCCTTATTGTGATTCGCGTAATTTTAAAACCAACTTGCTAAGTTAGGTTTTGCTTTCTTCTAACATTTTGCACATGAAAGCAGCAGGTTTATTAACACTGTGCTGTCCAAAGTACACAGATGCTAGCAAAAGCAATTTATCAGGTAGACCGTATCAATTTACAGTGATGTTTTCACTGTAAATTCTTCAAAATCATTTCTTAGGATGTTTTGGATAACCTGGATATAAAGATGTGTCAGTATCTTATGTCAGTGCTGAGTTCTCAGAGGAAAAGAGAAGAGGTTTGTTCCTCTATGGTCAGGATATATAGAGTCCTTGAGAGGCTCAATACATGTAGCTTCTGGAGTCATGGTCAGTAAAAAAAGCTTCACAAACTTGCAGTGTATTTCCTGTGTCACTGGTATGAGATGATCAGGAGTTCATACATCATGTATGCTCCTTCATTTTAAGAGAATTCAGAGTACAAGCAAGACAGAGTGAAAGAGAAACACTGCGTTTTTATTTTCGGTATATTTGTGAAACACTCGTGGAAAAACACGGTCAATATAAACCCAACTTAGGGTGCAAACAGTCCACATGAATGGAGTAGTGTCTACATGGATGGAAAAAGTCAGTGATACAGGTCTAACTTTGGTACAAACATCCTACATTCAGACATTGTGATTTAGCAGAATCAGCCCTGGAATGATTACAAGAACAGACTCCGTATTTAGTCATTCTCAAAATACCATGTGTGAGAACAGCTTTCCATTTGCTATCCACCAAGGATCAGCTTTTAAACATTTCAGGAGTTTTGTTCCAGTATCCTGCTGTTCTAAATCAGTGATACTGGGCTCATGTAAAAACCTGAATCTTTATTTCAACTGCAATACAACTGTGGGGTTTTTTGTTTGTTTGTGGTTTTTGTTTGTTTTTTAAGCTATGCTGAATTGTCCTCTGTGAGTTCATAAATTCTTTACAGAATAGCACACTTTAAGTCCTTTGTTTTATTGCAGAACTATTGTATTTACTTGCTAATGCAGAGACAGAAAAGAACATGACATTCCAGAATACACCCTTTCCCATGATTTGTTCTGCCTCTAACAGCATGTGGTAAGACTACTCTGCATTTTAATACAACTGCATAAATAACAAAATAAGAATGTTTACTATATTATCTGACTGGATAAAAGAAGAAGAAAAGGCTAGCATATGAATTACAGCACACTTCCAGGAGCAACTCAATTTGCCACTTGTTCTTGCAGTGAAATGTTTAAACCTTTGCAAGCTGACGTGTTCTTCAACACTAAGGGCTTTATTGCCTTCTTCTTTTTCAGTTTCCCTTTACGGAATAAAGACAATATTTTCTTTCATCTCTGTGGGCCTCTCCATCTACCCATGGTACAAATCTGATTTAGGAAATTATAAAAATATAAAGCATATAAAAACTCCAAGCAGCTGAGGAATTTCTTTTCTGGAGACACTTCCCTGCTAGTACATTATGTGTGTAAGTTTGAAGTACTGCAGACATCAGTTAGCTATCAGTACTGCTAACACCATTAGCATCACAAGAATCTCTCTAGTTACTACCTAAAGCATAGCTAAGAATGCTTTAGTCCAAACACTGATCTGCTTCGGTGCCACCAGCTGAAATGTATGGCTTTTCCTTCTAACTCCCATGCTGAGGGTGCTCTTCTGTTTCATATTTTAACCACTATAAAAGTAAAAAATACCAACTTTATTCATCAGCTTAGTTTTGTTTATGCTATAAATAACACAAATCAGCATTTAACTCATCATAAAAAAGAGAAAAACTAAAGCTAGTATCTCTGAAATGACCTTGTGAGGTCTAGTCTTTTTCGTTCAAAAAATAAATTGTTTTGGAACTGCAAGACTTTAAAATGAGTAACACTGTGCTTAAAAGTAAAATGTATTTCAACTAGGTTCATAATTTCTAATCTAAAGTGAATAGTGCAACAAATTTCTATAGCTTGGCTTAGTGCTAAAAAACTGCTCTTATATCTCAGCCTAGAATTATAATTTTATACAATTTTATCATCATTCTCTATGCTTGCACTCATAAATCTGAAGAAAATTATTTAATGGGGAATTGGAGTAATTCTTCATGGCCTTGTAATAGTTTAAGCAGGAGACATTAAAATAGCTATAGAGCTAAGGACATGTGTGCAGTTTCAGCACAGGAGTATGGCATGTGGAGTGAGCAGCACCGCACAAAAATTTATTGCCCATACAGTCAGGCCAATAGAGTGCTTTTGTAAGTAAGCATCCTCATTCACCAAGACATTCCACACAGGTACTTTTTTTCCTCATCTCCTCTCTCCCCTTTGGGCATTACTTCATGTTCCTGTGATCCCCGTGCCTTCCCCACCTCACCTCCTCGGCCCTTCCGGGAAGGGAAGGGAAGGGAAGGGAAGGGAAGGGAAGGGAAGGGAAGGGAAGGGAAGGGAAGGGAAGGGAAGGGAAGGGAAGGGAAGGGAAAGGAAGG
>VWYH01008693.1:102761-126837 GCA_013399365.1 Pampusana beccarii
GGAAGGCAAGGGAAGGCAAGGGAAGGCAAGGGAAGGCAAGGGAAGGGAAGGGGGATCAGAAGTTCTGTCTACTCTCAGATTCATGAAAGTTCACTTTGTATATATATCAGAAACTTCACTTTGTATATATCAGATTTGTCCTCATATATTTGGGCTGCATGTATCTTAAACCATTTTGGCTACCTGTAGTCTACAGATCTTTATCCTGTGTGTCATGCCTAGACAATTATGAACTATTTTATTTTATTTTATTTTATTTTATGGAGCTACCCAATTGTGCTTTAAAAACCTCTGTATTTCTTGGAAGCTACAATGCTCACTGGTAAAACACTTCATCACATCTTTATCCTCATAGTCACATTAATGACTCATTAACATTGGCTTCCATAGGTTCAGCTTACTTAAATGAGGTTTTTACTTCGTCAGCTAAATTTTGCTTGCTGAGTAATGCCAAATATTTATTCATACGGATAACTGCAGAATGTGATCTTGCAACATTTTAATATTCTTTCCAGCTGTGTTCTCTCAGTCTCCTTTCTCACTGTGAAGAAGCCGCATGCTCTGCCTCACTCCACTGTAACACGTGTTTTCACAAAAGTGTACAGCACTTCGCAGGCATTTTCTTTCATTCCATGTTCAAGCTCTGTATCATTATAACAAGTGGCACACTAGATTCCTTCAGCCAAGGCTGGCCTAAGAGAGCTTCTTTAAGGAGTCTAGCCTTTTCAGAAGATGACAGAACAGGTGGCAGAAGAAGGGTGGAAGATGCCTACAGACAGCATTTTGCTCATGTCCCTACTAGAGAACAGAAACTTATAGCTTCAGCTGGAAGTATTACCGACTGGCATTTAGTTATTTTTCTCAAAGGCCTCCAGAGCTGCTATTGCATGGCTTCTGCTGGCAATCTAGTCCAGAAATTCACTGCAGTACTCTTCTTACTGATACTAGGTTTTCCTAACAATATACTTTCCTCAAAAAAAGTCTCTACGTCCATGAGGGACAGAAAAAAAATAACAAATTGATCCTTTTCAATAACATTTTATGCACTCAAATAATTTATACCTGCTTTCCACTCTTCTTCAGTCCTCCATTCCCCAGCTAAAGCTAACACAGCCCTTGAATGTTGTCTAGGTCATGTTTTCTAAACCTCTGATCATTCACATGGGTCTTCCTGGAGTCCAGGGTTAGGCTTTTCAACTGTTCCATGTCTACTTGAATTGCAGTGTTAAACTGGACAAATTATCACTGGATCAAGAACAAGCTAATGATGGTATCCTATGTCTCATACATAGTACTTCTACCTATAAATTCCTGTGCTCTAAAAGTCTCATCTGCAGCAGAACAGCATTAATTCATTATATTCAGCTTGAGGACCACTACTGTTTTTTTTTTTTCCCTTAAAATCTGTTACATGGCAAAATGTTACCAGATCCCTACAAGGTTCATCACTTCTGCTTAATTACAATCCTCTATATTTATTCTTACTTAATAGCAATTCAAAGAAATTCAATATATCTCTGTATTTCCATCCTAGTCCTTCACGATACAGACTATCTTCCACCTTCATGTGCAAAGTGAATAAACATGTCAGACTGCTAAGCAAACTACGGACTAGACATGACAGACCACTGTGAAACCCCACTCGAGATATATCCCCCTCTCTGTGTCTCAAATCACCGGGGTTTGCTGGTAGAGTACCTCTGGAAGAATTACTCAGCCTGTTTGGCATTCACCCTTCAACCATTCTATGATTACATTTCTCCAAGGCTTATAACATGTATCACATGCAAGCATCAAAAGCTTTCATAAAGAACAATCATAGCATCTACTAACTTTTAAATGTCGTATCATAAGTGGTACTGGGATTAAGAAAAAAAAAAAAACTAAAACAAAACCAACCAAAAACAACAACAAAAACTAACCCAGACAAAACCAAAAGAAACGAGCACAACAAACAATTGGTCTTTAGAATGAACCTGTGCCTTTAATAATATAGCAGGTATTTGAGAACAAGGATTATGTCACGGACATGTCTCTCCTCAGTTGAATGAATCCAAATTATTTCCTCAGCTGTCTGACTGCAGTCCTTATTTGCACACACTGACTCACAGAGAAAGGAATTTGTGGAGGGAGGAATCATTTGAATCATGCAGCCTGACTCGGCATCATCCATAGAGCTACTCACTGTATTTTCCTGAAGTCTCAGCTCAACTGTATTTACATGTCTGTAGTGATAACCTCTGCTGCCCCCTTGTCTGTCTAGTCTGCTACCACATTATTCATGCCATCAGGATTTTTTCCTACCTCAACATCTAATGCTTGAGTAAATACTGAGTGAACAAATACATGAGTCAAGTTTTCTAAACCCATTTTCACTTGGTGTCAAAGCAGTGTCAAATTACTAGGCCATTTTGGGACCACATATATTTTCAGTAAATTTAATTTTATTTTTGAGAAAGAAGTTTTAAAATGAAAAACTCAGATGCTTAACACCCACTAGAAATACCAAAGACAACATACAGAGGACACTTAGCCAAAGAAAACGGTGAACAACAAAATGTCATTTGATTGGTTGATTAAGATTTCTATGGTAAATATGTCCATGTCTGTCGCCTCTGACAGCACCTTACAATTGTATGTACGACCAGAATGCATGTTCCTAGTCATGTGTCAGCAAAAGTGAAATGTGATGATATATAGTTTTAAACCCACATCCATTTACGCACAAGGTTTTTTGATTGGTTCATTATTTAGTTTTTTTATTTTAGGTAAAGCTTCAAAACTGCACGGACTAAAAGTGTAAAAATAAGATTTTTTTTTTTTTTCATCTTCCTTAATTTTGCTGCTCACCGGTAAAACACCAGTGCCATCAGCAAGCCCTGCATCACATGCAGACTGTCTACAGCTGAAGTTCAGCACTGACACTGTTCAGAACTGACTGGAAGGTTTAAATCCCCATTTTGTACACTGCAGTCCTCATATAAGTAATCTCTTGTTCCCTGATGACTTCATGAGTGTGGCTAAAACTGTGGTATCAAAGGCTTGATCCAGGCATTTTTAATGTGTTTAAATGTATTGTAAATCACACCATGAAAAATAAAGAGAGCTTGAAACTGACGTTGACTTCTGCTGAGCAGCATCATCCTTCACGGCAAATGGCTTACAGCTGAAATCAGTACATCATGATTCAGTGAAACAAGGGTCCATATATTCAAAAGAACCAAAAAGGGTCTTCCTGAAACCGTGGGCACGTGCAGCTCAGGAGACAACTCAGCTCCTGTGTAAGAGCTGGAAATCCATATCTGCCTGTGACGTTCAAATAAACTGTTACTTTTATGTACGTAAAGATCACGAGGCCCATATATTAACCAGCAGAACCTCAAATACATTACAAGGGTAATTTGATGATCAAGAAGTTAGGCTCTAGATTTCTACATAATTAAATAATTATTTGGTCCAATGTTAATTTAAGGAGAGAGCCAAAGCTCAGATATAAGATTTCTCAAAGGTTAAAGAAAAATGCCAGTGGAAATAAATATCATAGTAGAACACGGATTAAGGAATAGCAATTGTGGAGAACTGCAGATCTTCAAGATCATTTTATCAGGTTAGTCCAGGCCTAAAGGCATACGAGAAAAAGAGCTTATACCAAATGCTAACAAAGCTAGTTTAGAAAACTGACAGGGCTAGAAGGAAGTTCATTTAAAAAAAAAAAAACAAAAAAACAAAACTTAAGGATGACTGAAGTCACTGAGCTGTAATTCTGTAACTCTTTACTAGGGGAAGAGATGCTGAACACAACGTGAACATCCAAAGGGGAAAAAAAAAAAATCTTGAATGGGCAATAATGCCTGGAATGGTATCACATACAGTGTACTGCACAGACTGCTTACCATAACAATTGTATATAAACTCTGAGCATGGAAAGAGCAATCCAAGAAAAGGACTGATATCCCACAAACAGTACTACACATCCGCAGGCTGTTTAACTGTGCTTTTGCAACCTTCAGTGTTTCCTTAATTGCATTATCCAAACTCCATTAATTCTTCATACTGCTTTCAAAAAAATTCACCACTTTCTAGTTAGTTGCCTGAAATCTGTGCTATAATTTAGTCTCACCTGTAGATTTGTCCTGACAATTTTGAGAAACTTTGATGTATACGTGTTTCTTACATTACGACATGGTCTGTAAGATTAGCCCAGCAAAGAGTAATGCACCTGTTTACCTCACACTCAACCCTGCAAATATTTGCCCTAAGCACCCACGGGTTTTAACATAATACACAAACACAACAGAGGTACAGGACACAATAGGGGTTTTCAAGCAGGTACCATATGCCACATGTCACAGCTACCGACACTCTACAGCAGCATCTGGGAAGCCCAGTTGTGCCCAAAGGCCACACCAGCTGTCCCCAGTACTACCAGCCAGGCATGGGGATGTGGTGACAGCGCTGCGGGGGGGGCCCCAGGCTCTGCGGTCCCTGCGGTGCTGCCTCAGACCGTGATTACAGGGTTGCCGTCCCTCTCCAGCAACCCTGCCAGCAGCACAGAGGAGCACTGGCTTCCCTCAAATGAATCAGATGTTTAAAATACCCAGCTTCTATTTCTGTTGTTTGGGTGGTTTTGTCTTTTTTTTTTTTTTTACATGTGAAATTTCAAATGAGACTGTGAAGGACAAACCCATACCTAGGTCCTCTGAAAGGATGGACAGCCCCAGGGACACTTCAGGAACCAGCACAACTTGCCCCAGCCTCTCTCGTCTCTGAACCATGCTTCCCGGACAGAACCTCAACATAGCCTTCCAGTCTAGGTTGGTCAAAATTTCTGCTATATTGGTGAGTGGATAAGTGACCTCCTCAGGCAGCAGAATCTAAAATACGGACTTACTATAGTCAGTTATATTCCGGTTTAAAGCAGCTACTGATGGGAGAGTAGAAAGGGCTATTTCAGTAAGGTGTTCTTTCTTTTGTGTTTCAGCCTTGCATGGTGGGCCTCAGCCTGGGCTGCAAGTTTTGAACATTGCTGCTGTGTCTCCTGCTTCAATCAGGCTGGTCAGGAACATTATAGAAAAAAAAAACAGACAATGCCAACTAGCTCAAGTAGAAACTTTTCACAAGAATAAGCAGGCCTGCTCTAGATGCAGCTGTTCGACACAATCATATAATCTACTACACTCTGACCATAGTGTCTTTTGTACTGAATTATTTGTGTAAAGGATATATACTTTTGGCTTCTAAGCTACATTTCCAGGTCATACATAATATTGGCTAAACTTGTAAGCTCTGTCATCTCAGCCACAAATTGTGAGCAGGCTAATCATAGCTACTGTGCTGCCGTCGGTTATGTCTGGCAGGGAACATGACTAAGAAGCCAGTTCTGGCCTAAAAGGTCAACAGGAGGGATCAAGCAGCAGCCAGCCAGCCCCCACCCCCGACCTAAGTACAGGCCCTTACCCCGACATAGGTGTGGACCAAACCACCAGCTTAACCACTGACTATATTTGGCAAAGAAGTAGAGCCAGATCTCTCTGCTCAAATCTAGTTTCCAGAAGGAGTGCTCTGAAGAGGTTGCGCTGCTCTGCTGTGCCCAGACTTGCACCATTTTTTCCACCTGTGAAAAGTTTGCTAAGGAAAAGCAAATGCCAGCCTTCCCTAGCTTGGCAGTGCAGTGGTGACTTAACGGATTGCAAAACAGATTAAATAATAGGTGCAACACCAAGTCAGTATGCATGACACTGCTTTGTCCTACATGAAAAGAACACTGCCAGAAAACTCTCGGAAACATTTTAAGAAAACGCTATCTTGATGAGGAAACAAATTCCACATAAAAAAAGGAATGCACTGCTGCATGTCACTGTTACACCACAGCTCTTTTCAATTCTGGCAAATAAGTCCGAGCCTGTAGATTTCATTACTCTATCTACTTTAGGGGCTGCAGACGTGCTTACCAGGCTCATGATACACTAAGACCTGTTAGGCTCCTGAGGGACATAAGGAAATATTCAACCCCTAGAACCTATAGTTCTAACACAATGTTAAGAGTTATTTTTCAGAATCCTAGGCAGGGTGCAAGAGATAAAATTAATGCACTATACTCAGAACTTACACATATGCAAGACGAGTAAAGTTTTGGTTTAGATTTAAATTTCAACAGCATCCTGTAAACCAACTTTTTAACCAGTCTTCACCAACTTATCTTAGTTTTAGTGAACATCTCTGTTAATAAATACCTAATGTTCAACTCCATGAACATGTGTAGTAAATTACTGATTTGTACTTGTTGCTAAGGCTTACAGTTCAGCATACATAGGATACAAAATGAATTAAGTCAAACAATATGCTTTGGAAAGCTAACTAAATCATAAAAATAAAAACCCACCCCATAAACAGCTGAATACAGGCCTCAGCTCAAGTTACATGCTATCCAGTTTTTGTAGGCTGCAGGAGCTGATCTCTCCAGCATCTTCTTTGTGTCTGGTGAGGAAGGACACCCTTCCTCCCCCTCTGTCGCTGTCACCTGGCCCACTGCCACCTGTTGTTCCAGCTCAGCCTCTTGCCTCGCACGCTGGACTCATCAGTAAGGCCCGAATATGATGTGTCTGTGATTCTGTGTTGCTGTTTACAGGTCAAATCCTCACACAGCAGGGACTCGTTAGCAGAGCTGTGAGTATCTGTTCACCCAGAGACTAAGGGAAACACTCTTCTAATTAGCTTGTCATCTTACCTTCTGATACAAAATACATGAAATAAAGATGTCATGTTACCAATTTGGTTTTTTGTGCTCCAGGGATTAAAAACAGAGGAGCTGGATGACCAAATTAAGCCTTCCTAAAGAAATCACTGCTTATGTCTTTTGCAAAGAGACAGTAAAATCCAGGCAGAAGATTACTATGTGGGCTCGCAGCATTATACTGCAGCGCCTAATTTAAGCACAGACTGTCCTTCCTTAGAATTATGTGGTTCTGCGCATACTTTAAAACTCCCACACAAGGCTGCGCTAAATCACTCTCTCCTTTTTAAGTGAAACATTGAGGAATACTGTCACTCATTATTTGTCATATTTCTTGAGGTTTTTGATGACTATGCCATTGTTCAAAGCCATTACAATCCCATCACCAGACAGGAGATGGTCACATAACACCAGCACCACACAGAAACACTTAAACACTGGAAGGATTGATTGAGGTCTCTGTGGTGGACAACACAGCTCAGGAATTTTCTGATATATCATCTGCAGCTACAATTCTCAACAAGTAACACTTCTGTTGTTGAAGAAACAGCATACATGAGCTTGCTCTTATGGTTGTGTTATCTAGTCTTGAGTGATGAGAGGGGTACAGATTAGAGATTTTCACCAATCTTCAAGAACTACTGTGCCATCCAAACAGCGCTTCTTCCAGTGTTTCAAAGTCACACACTCTCTTGCTCTGTGTGCCTGAGAGAAATATATTAGCTTAGGCAATAAATAATCATGCTATATTTGAATGATTACTGGTATCCATACATTTTACTTGCAATAATATGAACATTTACCATCAAGACTGTAAATAAGATAAACTAATGCATTTAATCCACTAAAAATAATCAGACCTCAGATCTTCTGTAGCATTTTTTTTTTCCTTAGAGGAAACAGTCGTTAGCTGAATCTGAACAGTTAGTCAGGGACAACAGATATTGAGAGCACTGGTCAAAAGCCAAAATCTTGTCAATCCTAGCCTTGCAAATAAAATATTATTGGATACCAAGCAAGTCACTTCGTACTAAATCAAACCAGGGACATAAATACCTTAACAATTTCAATGCTAAGCTTTGGAATTGTTGCATGCAATGCACAGGGAAAAGAAGAGAGCCAAAGCAGCAGCTACCATCTTATTCTCTGTCAGACTCATACACAGATATGATTGGTATTCCCCAAAAATGCCAGCTTGGTTGAGCCCTCAAAGAACAGACAGAAGAACACCTATTTTCCAGGCTTGACTGTGAGTCAAGAATCAAAACAGGGCTGAGTCACTCCACTCTGTCACCACCACATACCTGCACACATCCTAGACCAGAAATGCAGGTGCCCACGGGACTTCAGGGTCAAGAATTTGCATACCTATGGGCATGCCCAAAGCCAGGCAGGAGCTTAACAGAGTTTTCAGGACTGAGATGCCAACAGGGGGACACAATGTCTTTTTCTGGGTCCGCGTCACTTGTGCCTGACCCTGCCTCTGTAACAGATAAAGGCCTGCCCTCTAATAATGTTCTGTGTCACTGAATAAACACTCCATAGCCGCACTGAGGGGTGACACAGCATTTCCAACCCATAAGGAGAAGCAGCTTCCTTCCTGCCTTTTCCTCCATTTCAGTGATTAAACTTGACATTTTAGGAGTCAGGCTTAGGAGTTAACTCTCCAGTTGTCTAATATCACAGTGATAGGCAGAACATAAACCCAGTCCTCTGAATGAGGTATTTATTATCACTGCATGAGAACTGAAAAAGTCATGTATAAAGAAAACTGCAAATATTTTCCACAGAAAGAAAGAAAGGGCAAGGGGCATATAAAACCCCTAAAATTTTATATGTTGGCTAGTTTACACGGACAACTGGTGGAACACTAAATTATTTTTACATAAATTGATGCTAAGAACAGCATAACTGCACTGTTTACCCATTTAAAAAGAACTACAGAACTCTCAGCTGTTTTTACCTGAAGTAAAAATTCCTGCTTCTGTAACAAATTCACTTCCACATCTATCCTTCTATGCCAATCTCTCCTTTTACCTGAGCTACCAAAGTGCAGGCAGACACTAAAAAGTACATGAAGATCAGACACTACAAAAACTGTTCAAAACAATAATCATCTCTCTCAACTTAAGGGAAATAGCAAAAGCACAAAGTAGCTTAAACATATTTTTCAACAAATGTTTTGATATTTTCATGTAGACAAAACCTTTTACTTCTGAACAGAGTATGGTGATTAAAAACTCTTTTACAGTTAGCTCATCAGAAATGCCCCTGGAAAAAACTGAACTAAAGCTTTGGGAACCCATAACACGTCCCAAACACACACAGAGATACATGCAAAAGGCGCATACATTAAACAAGGTAACATGAAAAATGGCAATTTACAACTAACCTATCAGATATTTTTCAAGAAGGGAAAATTTCTTGTAAAATACTGATTGGGTGATTGGAATTTTTTTCCTCTGAAATGATTTGTTGTTCTAAACAACCCATTTAGTTTCAGCATCTATTTAATTACAAAAGATCTGTCTCAGGTGTAAAAAACTTAATTTTATATATTTCAAAATTTTTATCTCAACCTTTTAACTTTTGGCTTCATTACTGTAGGTTAATTTCCCATTTCCCGACTTCGAATGACTACTTCATCTAACCTCACTTCCTATTTCACATTTTAACTTAATAAGTATTTAAAGATATACTTTTCTTTTTCCACATTTCTGAGGCGGGAAATACAATTTAAGTTGGAAACATTCTTGCAAAACAAGCCAAAATAAGTCTTTTGTGACTCACTGCAGTTTTCGATCCCTTTTGTGCACTAGAAAGGATGTGGGACTGTCAAGCCCTTACTTTTAGGAGCTGGATATTTACCCTGTTCTGTAGGAGCTCATGCATTTTAATGGGACAAGCCTCCATTCAGTTATCACTAAGAAGTACAAAACCAACTGGCCAGTATGGGTTGCATGTTCCTTTTGTGACCCCCTCTACTGAGTGATTCGGAACAAAGAACTGAGCTTTGTGACAAGCTGTAAAGACTCACATTATGCTGCAGCGTTCTCCAGATCAGCTCCTGTTGCAAGTGATGGCAGACCTCTGAAAGGCGTAAATGCCGCCCTGAGTCTGCCAGCATTTTAAATCTGTTGTTCTAATTAGTATGAAAAAAGTTTTACGAGTTGGCAGAAGCAGCAAATTAATAATGGCTGCATCACACCAGCAGTAAACAAGGAACAAGAAAAGATGCAGAGAAAATCTGCGCCTGAATATTTTTATCCCAGCTTGGATGGGAACTTTGTTAGAAGAAGGGTCTAGAATAAAAATGCACATGTTAAGGACTATTTTCTGCTTAGTTGTTCAGTTCTTCTGCTAAAACACTGAAGAATCAGTAGCAAGATTAAGTAGTCACAAGAGTCTGAACAGTCCTGTGGGCAGTGCAGGAGCATAGTTATTTTTGTCATCATGCTCACACAACACTATAGCAACGGTTGACCTTGAAAAGCTACCAGTTTATGGCAGCCAGCATCTCCTCTACCCACCTATTTACTGGAAAAAGTGGGCAGAGACATTGCAGAAAGCTCAAGGTGTCCCAACCAACCAACGACTGTTTTAGGATCAGATGAATCGCCCCTTCCGAAATGTCTGTGTCTGTCTGTGCATCTCCCTCCACCAAACTTGGAGAGCCTAGACAATTTGCTGAGGAGAGACGAATCCCACCACTGGAGTGCAGAAGTTACAACAGGGTAAGAACAAATGCAAAGATAAATGACACATTCCGCACCCTCACAGTGGTTTTCTTCAGCATCTGTGTAATGCAAGAGCTCTGGTTGCTAACAACTATAGATTTCAAGTTACACCGGCAAATGAAAATGATAAAATTGTTTTAAAACATACTAACCTACTGGGGCTGTTTCTAGGAAAGATTTGTCTACTAACAGTGATCCAAAAATCATGCACCATACTTCTTTACCTGCTTTGAAGAAATGCCAAAGTGTGCCTATTTCTGTAGCTTAGGAGGAGTATCAGTATTGTTTCTATTTGCACATGATCTTGCTATTCAGAACATATTTTAAGAGGTATTATTTTAATTACAAATACATTCAAATTTGAAACAGTGCTTAAAACATAAATAAACTAATAGGAAAAATCTAGTACGGTAGAAGAACCTGCATATTAATTTAAAATCACACTGAGAAAAAAACGCTGCAGTCCACTAATATTTAGTACCTTCTGAACCCTCCACTCTTTAAAATATAATTTTGGTAATCCAGACTTTGGTGAACATTTTTAAAAGTGACCCTGTTTTCTTCGTTATTCATTACTTTGAATACACTTCGGGAAAGAACAAAGGTATCTAGACAAACTTTCCTTTTGTAACAGCTGAGCGGCCCTGCTGAGAAACGCAAGTTAGTGCAGCTACCCCTCCCCTACTCCTGAGAAAATGAAAGAGAAACGAAGCTTTCAGGCTTTTGCATCCCTACCCTTACAAGTAGTCGATTTTACAAACTCTATTGTTTCAGTTACTGCTGACAGGCTGGAACATTTCTGTGAGCACTTGAGAACAGAACAAGTTCTGCTTCACTCCAAGCGGAAAGACACAACATTGACTCACCAGGAGCCTGGGCCGGCACAGCTCTCACTCAGACTGGTTATCACACAGCTGAGCCCCACAACTAACTGGTTTCCTGCTAAATCCTGTCTGCTTCCCAGTGATGCTAACCATGTTTTACGGAGCCTGGGGAAGCAGAAGCTTGTAATTGCTGGTGCTCAGATGCCCTGCCAAAAGCAAGGGCTGCTGAAGCATCATGGTAGCTACAGGACTATGGGACTCAAGAAGAGCCTTGAAAAGCGCTCTAGGCTTTCCAAAGCGGAACGTGAGACTTAATAAATCATGTAGATAAAGACATCTCTCATAATGTAACTATGAGTGAGAGTATTTTCTTTTTGAGGTGATTAACATGCAGTCATCTTCCAGTTTTGACATTCCATAAATATTATTCCTTCAGTGATTGTTTCTCTTGAAGTTCAAAAGAGAGCTACACAGCTCGTTACCAAGCAATAAAGATTACTTTTGTCGACACTCATGGAAACCTCTAATTACATGAGTCAGTGGAAGTTTACAACTGAACAAACAGTTAAGAAAACTGGAAAAAATTGTTACAGAAGAGATAACATCTGATGAAAACTGTGATGCCCAGCCATTTACTCATGTCTTACATGAAGCATCTCTTTACAAAGGAAACAATGATGGAAGGTAAAAGAGATGAGGTCCTGTTAGAATGAATTGTTTGGGTACATCCATAAATATAATAAGCACTGTATTGAACAGTTTAAAAAAAAAAAAAAAATAAAACAAGGCATCCCTTGAGTCTTACAAAATCAATGGTATATTCTGATCAGAAAACACATAAATCAATATTTTGCTACTCTGTGAGCTGTTGCTTTTACTGTAATGCTGAACCACTATTTTTTCATATCTTTAGTCTTGGCCTTGAGGACCAGATACGGCATTTAGCTTAACAACAAAGGTTTATTTTAATGGCAGAAATAGCTCAATAAATATTTCCTGACAGCTATTTGGTGTTATGTTGTGAAGTACCAGGATCCTTTTCCTCACTCAAGGAACAAAATAATCATTTATGCTAAAACCAATCCTTACAACAACCAGAAATCACATTATGGAAAATCAGAAACTGAGACTCTAAAAGCCTGTATTTTTCATAAGATTGGGTATATTCTGATCACTGACAATTTTTATCATGCTTATTTTAGTGTCTCCTCATGCTTGAACTAGCTTCCTTTAGGAGAAAAGGCCAAAGGGTCACCTGTTCTCTGACATATTCATTTCTATGAGCCCTGACTGTAAAATTGTTCCATCTGATCAACTAAAAGACTACACTGATTTTCTAGAGGGCTTTAAGTCAGAAAAGTTCAATTACCTTCAGAAAAACCTTGCCGTGGTATTGATTAAATCATGTTCATTCGTCCTTTTCAGTTCTTCCTGCTTCTATTTTCATGCAAGCAAAATAAGTAAATTTCTTCTAGGTATAGTAAAGAGCTATAAAATTTTCAATTAAATAAACATATTAAAGGGCTGAATGTGGCTGGTATGTATTATCTACAGCCATGCAAGACAGACTAGTCTGACCTGCAGCTGCTTCTTTTTGCTGCCTGGGAGCAGGAGCCCTGTGCTACACAGGAGGTCATACCTGGCCTTGGATAGCAAAGGATGAGGTGGGAAGCAGAAAAACTGAACAAACACCAGTTGAGACATGCTTCACTATAAGACATGGGCATACAAAACAGAAGTTTACATAGGCTACACAATATGCTAGATGCCACATTAACACAGCAATTGCTCTTACTGCTATAGGCATATCTGTGCATAAAATCATATAATACTGCCAAAAGTCACTGTTGATTTCTGGTGTGCATCTTGAGTCATCTTAAATTATCCTCATTTCCAGGAGGCAAGTGAACAATTCTATGATTAAAAAGCTTCTTAAAAGAGTCTCTAGTTAGGTACTGAAAAGCCAGGACAGCCCAAGCTATCAGGTCCTTCCTACACCGCCAACAGGAGAGTCAGACACCAGAACAGGCTGTGCCCAAGTGCACACCCGCACACCGCGGCATCCTGGTCTCTCAGCCGGGAGACGCACGTTCCGAGATAAGGAACCAGAACGTGCTGCAGATTCTTCCTAGCCTGAAATCCTAGGACGCCAAAGTCCTGTTCCTTGGTAGGACAGCGGCATTAGCATAGCAAACTTCATCATGGTATTGTATGGTGATTAACTTATTCTCAAAAGCTCTTCAAGCCAGAAATGCTGCTACCCAAGAGTTCATTGTATTTATGCCGCTGGAATAGTTTTCAGAATCATTAGTATTTTCTATTTTTTGAGAATGCCCTTTGTGAATACCTCTAAAGTTCATAATAAAAATAAAATTAATAAAATTAATCAATCTTCAAAGCCTGTTTTGCAAGTCCAATTTATTTGGTGAATTAATTTGTTGTACCCAAAATGGCTGTATAACAAGTTTGATAAGGATTTTCAACATATTTGGCTTTAACTACATTTTGAAACCTCTACTTGAGCCCCACAGCCTGGGTGGATATTTTTTACAGTCAGAAAGTTTTTAAAAAATATGTCTCGTCAAAAACATTCCTCTCAACATGAACTTCATCACCCACGCAAGTGCTGAGGAGAACACGTACTGTCTCTCTGGAAAACACAGGGGTATCTGCTGCCTGATCCAACCCAGCCTACCTTATGGTCATTGCCTAGGAGGTATGACTGAGTTTTCCATTTGTAACCCTTCTCATCCCACCCTGTATATTTCTGATTTTTTTCTGACAAAAGCACTGCATGACTACAATGACTTTCGGTAATGGCAACAAGATTTTCATCTAAGCTTTTGCTGTAAGTTTTAATTTCTCACTGAACTATCTTCCTTCCCTCCCACTTTGGACTGGCAGCTGCAACACCATGATATCTGACTTGGTAAGAGGGCAGCCTGGAAGCTTCTTTGATACTGTAATGGTTTTCTGCATGATTTTCATAAAAACAACTCTACTTCCCTGAATGGAGAACAGGAGTCCAGGAACAGCGTCCACCCTAAAGCGCTCTTATGTTCTGAAGACTGAAAGACAATTTTTCTGAAGTGAGCACTGGATAAAAACAAGTTTAAAACAGCATAATAGTAACAACTCTGCCAGAATTATTGTTTGTTTCCATAGTTGCTAGCTCAACAGGCACTGGAATAACTGAAAAAAATCAACATAACAAAGACAGACACCACAATGTGTTTTTACTTTTGCACACATAGGCTTAGCTGAAGATAGGGAGATATGAGTCAGCAGCTCCTACAGTAGTTTTCAAACCCATCTGAGTATTTATGCCCAGTACAAAGCAGGAGAAGCAATATAGTACCAGAAAGGTGAGAGAAGGTGTGGTTGAATTGCTAAATATTTACCGGGGATACTGATGTCTGCTCCAACACCTATTTTCAGTAAATCTACTTTTTAGAAGACTAACACAATTGTACTGTGTGTTATGGACACACAGGGCTGAAAGGAGACAGCCACACTTCTGGATTTCAGCAGAGCAGGGCCAATCTCAACCCACCCCAAAAGTCAACAGGACAACAAAACAGAGAAAACAACTCAAACCACTAAAAAGAAATGGTGACATTAGGCTAGAACGGCCTGCTCTTCTTGGACCTGAAAGAGTTTCTTTAATTCCACAGAGCTGCAGGCATACAAATACCTCGAAAACAAGTACTTTTCCTTCACAGCTTATTGACACCGAAACAACAAACACCTAAGCATGTGCTTTACTCACGTCCCACCATCCTTCCTGAACAGCTCTGCTGCCTGAATCTGAACCATGGAAAAAATACTTATCTATTTGCATATGACCAAGCACATAATTATTTCTGTTTCTATCTTTCTAACTCACTGCAGAAAGCCCACAAAAAGCCAACAGTGCCACAGAAATTCCTTCAGTTCTCTACTGCGTCTCCCCACATGCAATGGTTTTACTTTGTCTCCCTGGCACTAACAAAAAGAAGACTCTAAGATATATAAACAAAATAAAGCAGAGAAATACAATATCTGAATAGAAGAGAATATCTAGGGTGTGTATGTCTATGTTCATATGTTTAATTATACAGAAAGTTGAAAAGGAGTAATAGGGACACAATTCACCAAACTGCTAAAAGTAACTTATTTTTAAAAAATAAAAACTTCACAGTGCTTCAGCTTATAAAACACATAAATGGAAATGATCATGCCCTTTCATGGAATCATACAACAGTTTGGGTTGGATGGGGCCTTTAAAGATCATCTAGCCCATTCCCCCCCACCATGAGCAGGGAGATTTTCTGCTAGATTAAGTTACCCAAAAGCCCCATCCAACCTGACCCTGAACACTTCGCAGGGATGGGAAAGAAGATATTTATCCTTTCAGGTAAAAAAAGATCTGCTGGGAAATGTAACTGACTGGTGGCAGTGATTCTTTCAAGGTCTGACTCCAGTCTGCCCCCTCTCCATACTCACATTTTCTCCCTTATGCATTTTTTTCTGCCTTTCCTTTTTTTGGGGGGGAGGAGGGGGCGGAGAAGCACAGCTGTAAGCATCAAGTACCTACTCTGCTTGCAGTATTTAATATCAAAGAGATTAATTATACAAGCTGACTTGCCTTTTCTTATTTAATTCCTGTTCCATGGTTAATAATATGTCTGCCTTCTCATAGTTTTGTAATATCTCTCCAGCATTCTCAAGCAGTGAACATATACTTGGTCTAATTTCTCAAACATATACTAGGATTTGAGAGTTAACAGAAAGCATTCAATTGTCTTCAAGAACTGGTTTATAACAGACTGTACAGGGGGAATAAGTCTAAAATGTCAAATTATTTGCCATTAGCAAGATATTGGGATGCATACTTTGCAAAGCATTAACTCACATAACATAAAGAGTCCATTTAATTCCTCCTTTGCAAAGTGAGAAAGGTCAAGATAAAAGCTCCTATTTTTGTGCAGCACAACCTTTAATAAAAGTAAGTTCGTATAGATGCGGTAGACAAAATCCTAGAAGAGAACCTGAAGGAAGCAAGTCAGGAATGGACCTGCTTGTTCTACTAACTCACATCAACAGCTGCATTTGGTATGTACACACATCCGCAGGTGTGTACATAAACAAACAACTGAAGCTGAAAGTTTTTGTGTGTTTTTTTTAACAAAAAATGTTCCCTGCAGAAAGTAACATTGTAGGTTAAACTGAAGTCTACAGCATAAGCAGAATATCAATGATGTATGTTAACACCATCAACCTGGCCAAGCAGCGAGTCCCACAACAGAAGTAAAAGTCTGTTTAAAATTAGTGCCTGATGTGCTACCAGGGAAGTCTGCGATTTAACCAATCCAGAAATAGTTTTTATCTATGATTGTATATAGTTGAGATGTGATTTGTATGTTATGTAGGAAGCCATTCTTATGTGTAATACTGGTAAATTACTCCACGATTTCTAAACAAAAAGTAATTTTTAAGCATGGGCAATTATCACTTTGTTGTTCTAGGAGAGCCAGATATTCTGAGAAAATAATAACAGTGTATACTTTAAAATAACCATTTATAGTTCAGAAACTGCAAAAATGAAGTAAAAATGTCCTCAAACTTAAATAGAACCCACCTGATTTCCAGGTGAATCCCGCTCTCCTACAGTGTCTGGATTAGCTCACCTATATCAGCCCGAAGGAGATGGGAAGTGTTATGCATGCAGGAATCAGCGCTGGATAGAAAAACAGACAGATTTGGCCTGGAAAACTTCGATGGGAGAAACATCTCTCAGAGTATCCTGTTCCATCCTTTAAAACGCTCTTTCTGCATTTACTAGGCCTGTGTTGTTCTGGGCTTACAGCTGTGATGATCCTTAAACAGGGCACAAAAATAATAAGCAGGGTATTCATGCTCTTCCCATACAAAAAGCACAGATCACATGCGGGTTAGGGACAAAATGGCTAGAAGGCTTGTTAGCCTTTGTTGGAATGACAGTATAAATAATGTTTGGGATTGTGCTGTTGTTTTTAATATTTGTTCAACTATGTGCACTATCAGCAGGTCTCTGACAATATTGATTAGTTCTATTAACATCACTTTCCCATTCAGTGAGGTAACACTCCTAGAAGTAAGGTACTTTATATATAAAAACAGTAATTTCAGTTGAAGAGAATCTGAAAAGTTCTCTAAATGGGAAAAAGCTAAAACATCACCCAGTTTATCTGTAACAACAGCAGTAACAACATCAAATTTGATGAGCAAATATATTAAAGGCAAAATTTTTATAACTCATATGGAAGAAATGAACAATTATGGCATTTCCAATACACAGACCTGGTTAAACATCCTGCAGAAAAAGTACGCCTGAATGACAATAATGTGTCTTCAGCTTCTTGGGAGACAGCAGGAGACAGTTGGAAAATTAAGAACTGGTGCAGGAGCATGCACATATGCACAAACACACATGCCTGATACAGTGGAGCACAGAAACAGATGTGGGGGAAGGAAACCCAGATGCTTCTTTATGCTTTTCTGAACAGCCATTGACAGCTGATTATATTTGCAAAACAAGATGAATGTGTAGTTTTTCAGAAGCTAAAATATCACATCACTTTGTCCATCAAGTACAAATAGCTACTTATTAGTATTGCACAGTTTAACATGGGTGAACAGAGAAGGTAAAAAAAAATATTGAGCATTGATGGGATATAGCATGGTCTTTGCTGGCTGTGAAGAGAACATAACATTGGAGTATAATTCAACAGGCCAGCTCTTTGCGAGTTTCCCAGGCTGTATTTTGGGAGTGTGCCTGGGACTTCAGGTAGCTGTGGGTGTTACTTGGTGCTACACACAACCACAGTAAGTGTTTGGCTTCCTCTGGAAATCTGCATCTGTCTTCGGACGACCAGAAGTAATCTGCAGCACCAAGAAGTCTGCAGCCACAAGGAGCACGGCTTTCTGCAGCTGTCCAAAGTGGACACCATGGCTGGTGCAGCAACAGCAAGGAGCACAGAAAACAGCAAAGAAAGTTGAACAGCAACTCTGGGATAGCATTGCAAGTGCAAAGCAGCACAGTTCCTTGTATCTGAAAACTGAGGTTTAATAGCAGGATCTTATTTCAGATGTGGCAAAACTGGTGGGGTGTGTGGCAGTTTACTGCTCCTCGTTGCACAGGGTAGAAATACCAAGCAGTGGCCCAAGCTGAAATCTCAGCTCTGTGGAGTCAATGGCCAAATAACTGATAGGGAAGCTTGACCTGCTCTGCAAAATTGACTATCCATTAATTTGTAATTTTGCTTCCTAGTTTGTTGATATCTTGTTAGGTTGTAGTGTTCTTATTTATTCTTACTGAATACTTCAATATTCAGTAATGTTAAAACTCTCCTTTCCTTCTGCTGTCTACTTTCCATCACACATGAGGAAACAAACTGAAGAAGTGCAATTACAAAACATTTTGGTGTCCAGTGTGAACATTTTAGACCATCCAAAATATAGCTGAGGTTTATACATTTTGTATGGATGTTTTCATAATACATATGGGGATAAACTTCCAAATATTGATATTCTGAATGTTGTGACCCAGCCAACTTCTTTCATGCATGTGTGAGCAGACGTAAGCAAAGACTAGTGTTTAAAATGTTTACAGCACCACCTGAATACCAGTTGAGCAATTGCTAGTCTCTAAAGCATGATGAGACCATCACCTATAACTAGACTGGCATCCTGAATAACACAATCAGTAACTTCTTGAGTACAGGAAATTACTCATGCTCACTGTCTAAGTAAACTTTACATAGTCCATTAACTTATGTTTTAAGTAGAAAATATGTTTTTATTATAAAAGACATCCAATGGCAGTAATGAAGTTGGAAATAAATGGGGAAATTAATCTAAATAATCATATAAATACATAATTTTACCTTTTGGTTTCTGAAGTCGTTCACTTTAGAAGTAAAATCATAAATTCTACTTTTAAAAAGGTAGATTTCCTCATATGTTTTTTTAAATTTACTTGGTATCTAATATTGACTTACAGCATTGGATACGTGCCACAGCAAAGCTCACTTTCCCACGGCAGGGTTTGTTGGTTTTACTTTTGCCATCATTGCTTGTAGGCATTGAAAAATGTCACTGGCCTTGCAGATGGTACACTAAGAAGGTGGCTTTGAGTTCTGCACTCACAATCCAAGAGGACATAAGTAGGAACAGAACTATGCACCTACACTCTGCTTCATGATACTAGTTGTACAGAATAAACTTAAACTGCATAAGAAGATAAGTAATTGCATTAAGAGAATAGTTAAATTGCGTTTGTACAGAAGATACTTAAAATGCATAAAGTCACATTATGCACACAAAATGCATTAGTCACACTACTGGGCCAAATACCTTTGTGGTGCTTACAGATGCAAATATCACGAAAGCTGCAGATAAATTAGTTGGCGAGTGAAATGAAAGTGGCAGAGAATGCAACTAGAACCCTGCAACATGTTTTGGGGAAGGTGGTGCTCAATGCATACAAGGTACACCCTTAGAAACAGAAGGGGACGGATACAGGGAACATTATCAAGAAACTATAAAGCTAAATATGGACAACCAGGGCCAGTGCTGATCCAGCCATCCTACAGGCAGCCTGCCCTGGCAAGACCTCTACAGAAACTGAACACCACTTACAGGATGCTAAGGGAAAGCAGAATAAGACTCTTTGTCCTCCTTCAGATAAATCCCATCTCCTCTCATGGTACAGCACCAACCTTCTACAAGAACTATGAACAGCATATTAGAGTTTTGACCATGAAAATCAACATATTTAGCCTCTCAAGTCTGGATTTTATGACTAATTCCTAAATCAGTGACAAGTCTCGCTAAGCTATGTACCCCATATAACCCTCTTACGAGAAAACTCTTTTTCCAGCAAATGCAAGATTTTCCATTTACTGCCAACAAGCAGAACAAGTAGGCAACACATCCTCCAGTGAATTATATCTATTCAGTATGTTTGGACTTTGCAACAACACAAGCAGTTAAATTACACTGAAGAATTATACATGATGACATGTTATAGTGTCAGTTAGAGATACACCTAGTCATCATGCCTACAAAATGTATTGATATGCAAACCTTCTGTCCAATATGTCAGTAAATAAGGAAGACCACTGTGTATATATAAAGTTCTACCAAGTGAAAACAGAGCATATATCAGGTGAACATTTGTATACCTCTCTACATTGTTATCATGCACCCAGACCAGAAACCATGTGATTAAAGAACTGAATGTAATCTATAACAAGGAAAACGAGAAAACAATTTTAAAAATACCTGATGTAACAGCACACGATTTTAATTTGTTTGCATGGTAAACACATGGCCAAATTCTTGCCGTGGATATACTGCTTCACCACCATTTACCTCAACCGATTGAAATAGTATGATAGTTTTAATGTAAATGTGACCACTCCAACTAAGAATGTCACATCGGATCCACACATCACTCAAACCTGTGTAGCCGTAATAGAAGGCAATGGGTTTATCGGGTGTATTAAGAGTTTGGTTCCATGCTGTCAAAAAGCTAAACAGCTTACTTTATGACTGAAGGAAAACAAGCCCCCAATAGCCCTTATCAACACAGCCTGTGGTATCTTTGACACAGTTTACAAGTATATCTAAGGATCATTTAGCTTTTTCTTAAACATTTAAAATATGTTTTAAACATTGTTGCAGAGGTCAAAAGATTTTAAAATTATCATATTGCAAATTCACCTTTTAGGTAATAATTAAACACAGTTAAACCATGTTTAAAAATAAGATGTTTAGACAGATGCTAAAATATTTTCAGAAGAATACTATTGTAAGTAAAGAGAATCAGACATTAACATCTGCAGTGACAGATTACCGAAAACTGTCATCCCTCCTGAACGATTTAAAGACTCTTTTTAATTACAGACTGTAGCCCACATATTTTATTTAAGCTTTTAAACTGCTCGAAATGTTAATTTCTCCAGGAAACTTTATTGTAAATCTCTGTTTGTGCAAGACTGAAACATACTTTTCTTCAGCCACACTTCCTATAGGAGTAGTAACACAGCACAATGCTTACAGTTTGATCTTAACTTTTTGGAAGTATTTACTTGCTATTTAAAGTACACTTAGTTTATTACTTCATTTGATCCACTTAGCAGAAAAGTATTAATCTAATGTCTAAAATTTGAAACTATACAAACAAAAATTAGAAAAAGAGCACATTTTTAACACTAAGTTTAATTAACCATGCAAATGAGTTACTAGCATATCTACTGATTCCTTCTTCCTGAGGCTTTCAAGATTAAATTTCTTTCTGTAGGGGATATTGCAATTATCTATAAGCTATTGGTTCATAGTTTATAAAGTATAAAAGTCCCCAGTAGATTGTTTGGCCAGATTATGTAACAGACTGTTCTTATTTTACCTGTGTCCCACTAGCACTATCTCTTAAAATAAAGTCCCTCTCACCAAAAAGAGAGATATATCCCTTTTGTCCTGTGCTCTTGAAATATTTACTCATTCATTTCAGACTCTGCTGTATTGCTTAAAACCTCTGAATCACGACCGAATGATAGAGACAGGACTTATTCAGAACTTACTAAACACATCAGCTGAACTCTTAATCTCACTAAAAAATGCTTGTTTGTGGAATGTTTCCAGGTCTCACCAAATATTAACAGGAATGGGTCGGTTCATGACATGGTAAAGATTTATACTCTTAAAGTACTTAAAGTACTCCTTAAAGTACCACTTAAAGTACTCACTAAGTACTTAAAGAGAGTAAGAATTTTAAATACTGGGGACATATAAAGATAGGGCTTAATTCCACCCCCGACACACATGCTTTCAGATTGCTACACTCTTATGGTTTCATATGTTGAAGTCAGGTTGGTTTTTTTTTTAGGCCATTGGAGTATACTACACATCAAGCATTCTGGAAATATAGCTCAATCTGCTCCACTTAAAAACCAAACCAAACCAACGAACCAAACAATAAATAAAATAAATAAATAAAAGCCACAAGCAAAAACCCCACCACAAGTTAGGCATTAATGAATGCAATTCAACAGTCATCTTCTGTTTTGTTGAGCTCAGGCATTTCTAGTTTCTCTATACTTCGAGGTACAATTGCAGACATTAACGGCAATGGTGCTGCCACTTTAAGTGAGACCTTTGGAAGCAGATAGGTACATAAACTAGCCACATTAGCAAAAATTTGCTCAAAGCACCCAGGTTTGTAGTTAATGTGTTTCTAATTTGATGTCACAGCTTAATTTGCATTGCAAATTTTCTAGTGCTGTGTATGCTTTTCTTGGGCAAGTGTGATTGTACATGCATCTCTACTGATGTATCTCGTTAAAGTGCAGCTTGTCTTTCTCCTCACTTAACTGATACAGTACTTAACCAGGTATTGATAGAAGTGAAGAATGCCACAGCAGATGCTTACAAGAAACATAGTTTTGGTTTTTACTCTTCCTTTTTTTTTTTTTTTAAATAACAGCTGTCAATTTGAGACTGTTGAAGATCCCTGCTACAGTGGGGAATCCCCAGACAAGACATCATTGCAGACCTTTTCTCCTGTCATCATGTGTCAAGAGCTGCCTTCAGGTTGAGAAAATGGCCTCAAAAGCACTTCATGAGACTAAAAAGCAAAAGATGCTTGAAGATCTCATCCCATAGTTGCTTTATTACCACAGCAGAAAACACTCATATACATTGGAAAAAAAAAATTAAAATATAGCATTGCCTCAGAAATAACATAGGGTAACATGAAATGTCACCAGATGGCACTATTAACATAGTCTTCACATTCTTTTACACATGTGAGCAAGTTTTTAGCCTTAAAGGAAGTATACCTATTTTATTGTTATTGTTTTGGTTGTGAGGTACAGGGAAGAAGTCACTGCTGGCAGCAGACTCTTGTTACAGCCTGGGGGACAAGGTCCCTCCCAGAGAATTATGCAGCAGCAAAGGACAGACTATGACTCCTGGGTGCAAATCTTACGCTGTTTACTGCTCATTCAAGGGAACTGTGCTTCCAAAACTTCTGTGAGCTTACTGAGGACCACGGACCTCTTTTCTGAGCCTTTCCAAAGAGAAGACTGCTGTCTTCAGACACATGGTCTGTTGCCAAGGACCAGATGGGACAATGGGGTTGAACTACCACGTCAGTCAATGCAGCTGTAACGACATTGCTTTTGCCCATACAAATAAACTAATTATACACAGACTTTCCTTCCCCATGTCTTCTAGGAGAGACCATATTCCTTTCACTCTGAATATAAAATTCTAACAGTGACAGAGAAGAAGGTATATGCTAGAAACTCATCTAATTTTACCCAATTTTGCAGTGATGTGAGAAGTACAGAAAACCTTCCTGTAAAGTGATGTAACCTGGTGCTGCCATTCAGTGTACACAAAATTGATGCACTTCAAAAATTTGGAAGAGAGACTCTGAAAATTATGTATCCTGTTCTTTGCATCACTTGCATAATGAGTCCTAAATTATTCTGTTTATGCAGATTGAAAATTATAGAGCTAAACATGTTCAACTGGATGAATGTAATACAACAAGGGAAAGTGTAGGGTCCTACATCTGGGCAGGAACAACCCCAGGTTCCAGTATAAGTTGGGGAACAACCTGTTAGAGAGCAGTGTAGGGGAAAGGGACCTGGGGGTCCTGCTGGACAGCAGGATGACCATGAGCCAGCACTGGGCCCTTGTGGCCAAGGCCAACGGCATCCTGGGGTGTATTAGAAGGGGGGTGGTTAGTA
>VWYH01008693.1:126855-200709 GCA_013399365.1 Pampusana beccarii
GAGGATGGAGCCAGGCTCTTCTCAGTGGCAACCAATGGTAGGACAAAGGGTAACGGAATCAAGCTGGAACACAAGAGGTTCCACTTAAATTTGAGAAGAAACTTCTTCTCAGTGAGGGTGACAGAACACTGGAACAGGCTGCCCAGGGAGGTTGTGGAGTCTCCTTCTCTGCAGACATTCAAAACCCGCCTGCACACCTTCCTGTGCAACCTCATCTGGGTGTTCCTGCTCCGGCGGGGGATTGGACTGGATGATCTTTCGAGGCCCCTTCCAATCCCTAGCATACTGTGATACTGTAATATTTCAGAGGAGTCAGAGTTTAGTCTTAAGCAATGTTCATTCCTCTTGTAATATTTCATAACCCTGAGTCAGAATCACTGAAGAGGAAAACATCAATGGATATTCTGCGAGTACAGTGGGCTACTTCTCCTTGCCTCTGAAACACATCTGCAGAGTGGACTCCTCAGAAAAATACTCCTGAGATATCAAGTTGTGAATTATTTTTTTTTTTAATCCAGACTGCTCTATGAAGTAATGAAGATGTTCTATATATGTATATCTAATGCAAATAAAATTGAAACCACCTAAACCAGTAATTTAGCCAGATGTGTATTCCCTGGAAAGACTGCTGAGACTATATGCTCTAACTTTGTCAAGGAGTTGCATAGCTAACATCTTGTCAAAATTCAGGAAAGTAATTATTTCCATGTGTAATTGGCTGTCAGGTAAAAATTGGAATTTAAAATCTGAATTGCTTGTCAGGATCAACTAACCTACCAGATACACTTTCCAGTGTTTTCCACAACACATTATGTAATAAACAAAATCAAGATGCTGCGTAATTTGTTCTTCAAATAAAGAGCCTAGGAGGATTCAAAACTGAAATCCTCAATAAACTGAAGGATGTCACTACCAATAAACCTGCCCTCTAAAAAGACAAGCCTTAAGCCACCAGTCTCCTGACAGCCATCATGCACAAGTATCAGGTTACCACCTCTGACTTGGGGTTATTCTATGTGCTTCAGTTTTATTATACAAAACCTGAAACTTCTGGCAACCCTCTGAAAGAATGTGCTGAGGAGTATAATGAATAACTCTTTGCATTAGAAAGATTCACAGGACTTTGATCAGCGTCCCAAGAAGTATCAGGTCACAATGACTGTACAAGCTCATTAGGGTTGACCATCATCGGTCTACGCATAAGCACTGCTGTTGTCAATTGCCAAGTCAACCATAGCAAAATATACTCAATAATAACCATTAATATCTGATGTGCTACCTAGGAGTTTAGCTATTTAATTTGTATTGAAGTAATTATGAGAATATTCATCTATCAGTCTAATTCCACAGAAAATGAAATCAAGCCATAGTATCTTGACAAAAGGGACTGCAATAACTTGCATGTTGGTGGTTCATTTTGTTGCTAGTTTCAGAAAAGAAGATCGGAACTCATATTTGGAACTAACTGGTAAAATTTTTGCATGTAAAAAAAATCTGAGTCAACAGCCAGGTGCATTTTAAACTGAAGGACACAATACTTCTATTTTCTGATCTTTCTTTTCCATTCCATAGTCAGTCTATGTATTTAATTACTGAGAATGAATTAAAGAGACGAAATATTTTTAAAAATCCCAGAACCTACCCATCTTCTCCTTCTCTCTCCAATAAAATGATCCAGCTTTTTTACTGTATTCAGTCTTGAACCTACAACATGTTACTGTATACATGACACTAAGAATACACAAACCCGTTCTAACAGGCCTCAGAAATGCGTAAGGCACATGTCCTGCAGAATTCCTTCTCTCTCCCTGGACTATGCACCTAAGAGGTCGCAAACCACTGTGGCAAAGCATGATTCACAGACATCGTGACAAACTGAGACCCAGGTGGAAGCTACGCTTTGTCAGAAAACTCAAGAGCCTCTCAACAAGTTCTTTTCTCTGTCAGTGCTTTATCTGTCCCACCCAGGCAATTACACGATGCCACAAGACAATGCCTCATTTTAATTAGGAACAATCCAATCTAAATAAAATAACCCAGATAAGGCTGGCCACAGCTGTGCTCCTGTCTTCCAGGAGATGAAGAGCAAGACTGCGAAGCTGACAGAGTAGCCTGGAACAACCAGGACACAGCGCAATGGATACAGTGGGAGATCCTCATTCACTGCTCAGTCCTCATCCCTGCTTGCCCTGCACCGGTCTTCATCCTGCATTGGAAAGGAATCACTGATCCTTACTGCTCTGTTATTGCTAGTTATTGCTTTTTAATCATTTGCCCATGGTTTGCTTAGGCTTCCATCCTAACCCAAATCCAAATTTGCAGCACAGGCTTCTCAGATTGCTTATTTCAGCCACTGGACGACAGATGCCTTTAACAACGTTTTTGAAACATCGCATTTTTTCGCTTTATTGCTCTGGACCATAATTTAACCTGATTGTGATATCCAGCTCTGACCTTGATCATTGCCTATGTCTGACCACTAGAACTATGTCTATTGCCAGTAGGGATTTCCCAGACACTTCAGTTATTTTAAACTTAGGGACAGTATAAAAGTTACTTTTTTTTTTTGGTAGATGCACTTTTTTCTTGTCTCCCCATACTCAAAACCACCTGGGTTAATTCTGCTCCAATCTGAATAAACATTAAGACCATAAGCATAAATAATAAACATTGTTGGTATATCCACTCGGGAATGCATGAAAAAAGATTCTGTTTCTTGCTTTATTCTGCTTTCCTCTGCATTCTGACATTTTTTATTAGATCCACGTGATGTTTGCGTAGCTAAGTACCACTACAAAAGATCTTTGAAGTGCAAAATAAAGCAAATTATATTATAGAAGCACATGGCAGTCTCATCTATAAGATATGTGGATGTCAGCTTGGTAAAACACAGAGTTTAAAAAGAAACGGAGACCACTGAAAATGAGAGCTGCCCCTCAGTGCAGAGTTCTTATGTGGATCACATCATTCAGCTGCAGAAAGACCTAAGATTGTGGAGCAACAACACATGCAATGACACATGCCCTGACATAATTACAATAAAGTTGTTTTCAACACATGGAAACTTCTGGGGCAAAAGACTGCAGGCTGCTTATGCCTTTCCTTAAGAACTGCACTTTTAACCTGATGGCTGGACATTATCTTTTATATTATTTTTTTTCTGTGAAGCACTTAAAACTATTTAGTACTTCACTGTTTGCAATGGACAACTCACTCTATTGTTAAAAGATGCCTTTCCTTTAGGTTATCAGACATCTCATACTTCCCATCACTGTTGCACAACTTTTCAACTGGGATAACAGAGGCCTGTTAGTTTCTGAACTCCTTAAAATTAGACAGCTAAAACCAGCAGTTTATGGCCAGCCCTTCATGTGGATCAGTCCTGCTGCAAGTCAAGGGCTTTTGAACTGCAGCTGCAGTTCACTGGAGTCAAGGAACATGGTCTTCACTCAGCATCATACTGCACAGAGCTGAGCATTGCACGGTATGCAGCCCAGAGACTTCGGATTGTTCATTTACCTAACGGTGAATTCCTATTTGTGAGTCAGAACTGTTCAGCTTGAAAGCTGCTGTAATTAAGCTGACATGCCATTCAGTGACCTTGGCATAATCCTAATGAGATCTAAGTTACAGACAACAACTACTGAAAAAATAGAGGTACGGTTCAAACAAAGGAGAAAGTACTAACATTTTCCATGAGCGAGATCAATGTACTTCACAGCAGAGAAATATAATAAACGGCTTTATCAGCTAAGTCTCTTTATCCGCCACAAAAAGTGGCTTGTACCTGGACAGTACATCTAGCAACAGAATCAGGCAAACAAATTACTCTAGGAGATTAATTGACTGCAAACCAAGGCCTTTACAGCATCTCTTTCAACAGACACACCACAATGCAGGCATGCCTTTTAAAACAGTCAGCAATCAATACCACCCCAGAGTCAGCTGGGCTTTGTAGTTACCACTGTGCACTGCCAAGTCAGGAAAAGTCACTTACCCATGCTGCTGCCATTCTGAATGATGTTCTCTTGACCAAAGTGAGAAGTCAGTTTTGTTCTCTACCTGAGAAGTAATCAGCCCTTGGAAAACAAAGGTATTTCCATCTACCTAAAATTAACTAAAAAGTGCATTTTAAAAGAAGTTTGCCATATGATGGGCTTGTACAGCAACACTGAAAAAGCTTCCATGTTTAAGAATAGTTTTATGCCATCGATGCTTTATATTAAAAAAGACAATATATGTTTAATATCTTGAAGAGTTTTTAAGAAGATACTCAGAGATTAGTATAAAAAACTAATGACATTGTTAAGCAATAACAGCCAATTTTAATTAAAAGTCAAATGACAGAAGAGCATATGCTGTTCTGTTATTCTGGCCTTATTTAAAATGTACACATCCAGTTGCCAACTGGAATTTCAATGCAAGTTCAGCAAGATAAGAGTCTTGTTTACAGCTCTAGCACAGTCAGCTTTAGTTATTCTTAGAGGGTAGGGTGATACTTGGGACTTGATTTCCATTCAAATATTACTGAATCATTCAAGTTTCTCAAAATAAATATGTTATTTCTGTGAAAGAATTAGTGTCTTGCAACTCAGCTATTTGTAGTGGCCTAAACCTGTGTTACTTTTCAATACAACCCTAGCAATCCAATTACTGTTCTGCCATCCATATGCCAGCTGGTGTAATCCCTCAAACAGATGAGAAAACAACTTGTGATCCTCCCCAACATGTGGGTATTCTGAAACATCACTACTTAAACCAAAGGGCATCCACAATAAGGCTAACATGTTTTTTATTATTACAAATAATGAAAACTGTATACTTGTTAAGTAGCCAAGACTGAGATATTTTGGTTGCTGTTCTAATAGGCAGCAAATGGAGCCAGTGTGTTTTACGCAAGAGATATTTTATGAAGAGATATTTAGAACAAACAAAAGTTTAGCTTTCTGAAACTGCAGTTCTCAAAAATCAAAATGTCTGTTTACATATACCTTATGGAGCAAAACTAAGCATAACAGGTTTTAAACAGCTTCTTTACATAAGAATGTGGTTCATAAATAGTTCCAGATTCTAACACATACTCTTCTGTGGAACACCAACAAGGCCAACTTCACATGTCCTCGGACAGATCCCCTGTGTGGCAGATGTATGGGCCACATACTATACACCTGCATGTTTGTCAAGATGCAGCTCATTGCCTTTCCTTGAATAATGAAACAGTGGCATGATAAAATCCACCTGACCTCCTGAATACCACCGATAAGTAGTTCCAAGTGCTAATGACATTTTCCCCAGGAGGCCATGTTCAAGGACAGTCAGGTATTTCATTGTGAAGTGCTCAACACCCTACAGAAAACATGGCAGAAACACCTTGGGCATCGTTATTGTAAGGACAGTACTCAAGCTCTTTGTTGCCTCCCTACCCTTCCACCTAATTTATCACCTTGGCCACAAATCTCTTCCCTACGATCAACAGTTGATTTACAGAAAGGTTCAGGTTTTGCTCCATGGGAACCAACGTATACGTTTCATAGATTCAAGTGCATTCTACAAGGTCATTATTAACTAGTGAAAAATACTTGCAGGGACCTGGACAAGTTCAAGAAGTGGGCCCATGCAAACCTCGTAAAGTTCTACAAGGCCAAGTGCAGGGTCCTGCACCCGGATCAGGGCAACCCCCGGTATCAACACAGGCTGGGGGATGAAGGGATTGAGAGCAGCCCTGCAGAGGAAGACTTGGGAGTACTGGTGGATGAAAGATTAGACATGAGCCAGCAATGTGCACTCACAGCCCAGAAGGCCAATTGTGTCCGGGGCTGCATCCAGAGGAGCGTGGCCAGCATGTTGAGGGAAGTGATTCTGCCCCTCTGCTCCACTCTGGTGAGACCCCACCTGGAGTCCTGTGTCCAGCTCTGGAGCCCTCAGTACGGGGACAGACATGGACCTGTTGGAGAAGGTCCAAAAGAGGGCCAGCAACCTTATTAGAGGGATGGAACAGCTCTCTTACGAGGACAGGGTGAAAGAGTTGGGGTTGTTCAGCCTGGAGAAGAGGAGGCTGTGGGGAGACCTTATTGTGGCCAGGGGACAGACTTTCTAGCAGGCCCTGTTACGATAAGACAAGGGGCAATGGTTTTAAACTAAAAGAGAGGAGATTCAGGCTAGATGTGACGAAGAAATTTTTTACAATGAGGGTGGAAAAACACTGGCACAGGTGGCCCAGAGAGGTGGTCAATGCCCCATCCCTGGAAACATTCAAGGCCAGGCTGGATGGAGCTTAGAGCAACCTGATCTGATTGAAGATGTTCCTGCTCATTGCAGGGGGGTTGGACTAGATGACCTTTGAAGGTCCCTTCTAACCCAAGCTGTTCTATGATTCTATGATATTGAATGCCCATATCCATAGACTAGCTCATTTTCTGACACTACAAAATCTTGCATATTTCAACAAATGAAGAAAACTACAGTACTTTTTCCTAATATGAGAATTTGTTAATCAGCTGTTCATATTTTCAACTCAAAGATGCTCAGATGACCAAATGTTCCTAGCAACTCTGGTATGACCAGAACCAGAAGACAGAACCTCAGAACAGAGCATTTTATCTTGTCCCACAGGCTAATATAGGTGAAAATACTCAAAGAAAATATATAAATTAACTAAGTAGATAACAAAATAAATAAATACAACACACAGTGCCTGCTCCCTACCAGGGACACATGTATTTCATTTACTGGTTTAGCTTTCCCAAAACATATGTTTCTTTTCTACACAGGTCAAATACTTCACAACTTCCTATGCAACTTTAAGCAACACATTTAAATTACTTTCTTCATCTGTGTTTGTTTTTAAAGTGGTGCCTGTTTGGGGAGGAGGGTGTTATGGCAATGACACAATGTTTTATCAGATCATGACCTTGAAAAAATTAAATTACTGTGAATTTATAAAATGGGCAATTATTTTTCTGGGACTCAAGTCAAAACATTTTTCTTTGTAAAGATTATAATTACTTTAAAAAGAAAACCCTGTTAATAAATTAGGTCCATGGTTCATTAAGAGAAATTGCATTTTGTCTAGACTTTTAACTTCAGAACGAAAAACATACAGTTTCTGGAAAGCCTATTGATAAAGCAAGCCAAAACATTGAACAAGTTAGCGCAAAGACCACCATTACCATGCAAAAATTGGAAGACTTCAAGCTATTTAATTCAGCCTACTTTTACAATACAAAAAGATCTAAAAATGTTGTTATTTCTTTTTCCAAAAAATTCATTTAAATAAAAATGAAAACTTGGGGAATGCATAGCACCACAGGGTATATATGTATGTCAAACCCACAGAAATGAGTCAGATTCTAAAACACCAACAGAAAATTTCTTGTGTCTTCCCCAGTGTCACTCTAGAGGTAAAACAGAATAATTGAGTTTGTGATTTTCTTCAGAGCTTAATAAAGATGACCTTGTTTGTATGCCTCATGTCACTAGTTCACTGAGGGAGGCTCTCAGGATCACTAAGATGGTACCTATATAGTCTTTCGCGGACAGAGGTGACCCTAAACTCTGAGCTTGCTTTATACATGCCCGAAGAGATCCAAATACCACATATCCGTGATCAGTGTTGTGTACTGATCCCGCTGCACAGAATTGCACAAGAACTGTGAAGAAAGATCTTCGCAACTAATACAAAATGGACTTAATCATGTCTATAAAGGTTGAAAATTGGGAAGAAAAAAAGCCACAAGTTTCAGATATGCATAAAAGAACGACAGCCAAAATTGGTGTATTGTCTTCATCACATATGATGTAAAGCCTGCTCGCCTAATTTTCTTCTCTTCTTTGTGACAGCATGTTGAAGTCATCAGACACAACTATGTCCTTCCTCCCCATCCTCCAGAGAAACAAGCAGCAGCAGCAAGAAACAGCCTGTACGGGCAGCAGGTTGTCTACAAAGTCACGGAAATCTCCAGGGGCTGGGTGAACACAGTCCTCCTTGGAAGAGGTTGCCCAGAGAGGGGTTTGATGCCCCATCCCTGGAAACATTCAAGTCCAGGCTGGTCGGGGCTCTGAGCAACCTGATCTAGTTGAAGATGTCCCTGCTTCTTGCAAGGGATTGAACTAGATGACATTTAAAGGTTCCAATCAACACAAACTCTTTTATGATTCTATGATTCATATAAGCAATCAAGAGTTCTCCTTATTCAGCTCACTTTAGTCTTCTCTGTCCCCCTCAGGTTCAGAGAACGGCGAGGTATACTGTTTCCCTGTTGAACAGGTGCCACTTTAGCTTGATGGTAATGGAAGGTCTGTCACACTAGTGAAATACAGCATAAACGAGAAGGATACTAACATTTTAGCCTTAATTTGTCTGCAAAAGCACATGTTGACGGATTCAGTGACCTATCTCTTGTTAAATAATATAAAAAAATAAAGTACTCAGATATTGGTATGATGAAAGAACTAAAGTTAGTAAAACGAAGAGTTAATTTTTGCTGTCTTCCAAGCCTTGTAAAGACTATCTGCAACACGTGACCACTATGCATCTTCCACTGATAAGCGTAAAACAAATGAAGAAATTAACTCCAAAGCTTTTCACTGTGGGTAGCTGAAGGATGAGGGGAGAACATGAATTTCCAAAGATCCTGTCACCATTTTTCAAGATGCATAATGATTCAGACTCAGTATTTGAGATTAGTGTTGCCTTCTGTGGTCCTTCAGCAACTTTTGAAAATCAGAAGCAGAAGACCTCTGCCTTCAGAGAAAATGTTAGCTCTCACTAATATGCACAACAGACTTTTGAGAAACTTATCACAATTAAAGCAGATCAACAGTCTTGCAGATGGCTTGCTTTTAACTGGGAACCAAACACTCCTTTGATTCACTGAAATGCCAGGTTCCCAACCCAGTCTTCATAGAGATTAATTTAACTGAACTTAACAGTCTGAGTTTAACTGGTGATATGTTGTATATTTTCAATTACTCTGCCCACAGAGCTATCAATTATAATGATTTCTGCAGTATTTGCTCAATCAGTATGTCTCTTTCATTGACAAGTTATGCGATAATGGACCTGCTTCAGTGGTGCAGACATAAAATCAGTGCAACAATTTAGCAGCTCACATTGTTAATTTACACAATAGATTCAGAACACATTTGTTCAGGCATTCAAAAACCAAGAGTCCTTGTGAATCAGGCAGAGCTGAGCAGCCTTGTTTCTCATCAGTGGCTCGTTTTTAAAAAGGGACTCTCAATAATCTCAGCAGTCTCAACATAAATATGCCTTAATTCTGTTCATGCATAGCTCACTCCTTTAAACAAACAAAGCAGAACTCATGTGCATGCCATCTACCAACTTCTGTAACAGATTACCATCAAATACCTCAAACAAGGTTCAACAAGTGTGTCTGAATCACTTGGAAACAGTAAGATCATAGGACTGAATCTTTGTCATACAAATTATGTAAAGCCACTGGAAAGAAATCCATGCATTTTTGCAAGCAGGCAAAGCAGGCTTTTTGTGGAACAAAAGAAGCCTTGTCTTTTTCTATTATGTGACGACTCCTAATTAGAACCAATGATTTTTTTTATTGTCAGCCCAGATAAGCTTGTTTGCATAGCTGTAGTTTCTTAAAACAGAAATCTGAATGTTACTAGGAAAATAAATCCATCTGCAGTACAACAGACCTTGAAGAACAGTGGCATTGCTTGATACTTACATCTGATTAACCTTGGAGGCAATTCTGCAACTGTTAAACAGTATAGAATATCATAAAGAGCCAAAGCAATTTATTTTTGTTTGAATGTATTTATAGAAATGTACCAAGAGTACCCATAAAGGCATGCAGTCATCTTTTCCTTGAGCTTGTTCTCAGTTGATGACCAATAGAAAGCTTTCAAAGAGAAAGAAAAGAGAGGGAGGGAAATTATTTGTAAAAACTCTTTGTATCAAGCACGCTACTTCATGGACAGATGAGGAACATTACATTTCAACATTTCATGCAGAAACAGCTCTTAAAGAAGAATTTCTTACCACAATGACATCTCCCTAAAATGATTCACTAGTGATCTTGAACTTTGTAATGTCTGTTAATCTGCAAAATTGAGTACTCATGGAATAAAGTTGCTATAAATCCTTACAAATTATGGTAAGAAAGTATCGAACCTAAATCAAAACAGTCTTTAATAGACAGGAAAAACAAGCACTCCGACTAGATAAAGGTGATACCAGAAAACAATCGCCATGTGGCTGTACCAATGTTTAGCAAACCCAGGTGCACTGAACAGAGTTAACTGAGTCCCACAGCAGCTCTAAACGAAACAGTCACAGCATCCTCACTAGCTTCTCTTTCTGAATTTCCTTTTCTCAGCTAGTCCAGCACTCTACACAGACACAGACTGCACCTTCACAGTGACTGCTTCTAGAGACCTCCCTGTTCCTGGCATCCCTGTTCAGAAAGGTTTGCTCAGCAGCTACCCAAGCCCTGTTAACACAAGATCAACAGCAATTGCATTTCTGTAATAGAGGACTCCACTGCTCTAGCTGGATTGGTAATATCCCTGTCCAAGAAGCCTATTTCAACCATTTAGAGGGAGAGCCCACTATAACCATGTTCTGAACAGTGCATAATCCTTACACTGTCCCAGTCCTTTGGAAACCTAGTCTGCAAGTATCTGTCTGTAAAAGTGCACAAGATTTTAGCATCTGTTAAAGGCCACCTCGGCTAATTGGGACTGCAGTGGCGGTAAAACAGAATTGCTTCAGGAATCAGAGGGAATCAAGCTAATTCTTGTCCTCCTCTGTGTTTGGGCTACTGTGCCTGCGGCTGAGGGGACCTGACCACTCTCTACAAGTACCTGAAAGGAGGTTGTAGCATGGAAGGTGTTGGTCTCTTCTCTCAAGTAACAAGATAAGACAGTCTCAAATTGTGACAGGGGAGGTTGAGACTGAATATTAGGAAAAATTTCTTCATGGAAAGGGTTATTAAGCATTGGAACAGGCTGCCCGGGGACGTGGTGGAGTCACCACCCCTGGATGTTTTTAAAAGCTGTGTGGACATGGGGCTTAGAGACACGGTTTAGTGGTGGACTTGGCAGTGTTACATTTGTGGTTGGACTTGATGATCTCAAGGGTCTTTCCCAACCTAAATGATTCTACAATTCTATATAAATAAGTGTATGAAGCTGCATTCAAGACATGCCATTGAAATCAATGGAATCATGGAGTTGTGTGTCATTGACTTCAGGATTCTGCCTGGAAGAACCTCACAAACATCTGTAAGACTATTGCTGTGCAACTTAATTTACCCTTTAAAAATTCACAGAACCAGCCCCCTCTCTTGATTCTTTTAAATATTAAGTCAGTAAAAATATCTTAAACTGAACCTAAATTCTGAAAAAAAAGTCAAAGAATACCTTAGCGTGGTCCAAATGCTTCAGAATATATTTGTATTTGGTTTGCAACATACTTAACTAGTGCAATCATATAGTGCAAAAAAAAGTACGTGGCATTTTTCTGTTTCTTAATTACTCCGTACAAATAATCCAATGACTCTTCTATGATGTGTAACTATCAACATTTGTTTTTAAAGACTATGTTCACAGTAAACCATCAGAACTAGACGTCTGCGAAGTTCTCCACAGACCATCAGAAGTATTAATTAAACCTCTAATCCTTAGGAAATCAGTGTGAATCACCTGAATAAAAGTTAACAGTATGTTTCACTTTGCTTAAAAGTTTATTTCCTTTCTGAAGAAGTGATATTGCAATGCACAGTATAATCTGTTAAGCAGTTTTCTCCACTTCTCTCTTCCTTTCTTTACAACAGAATAATTTTTTCTGGGAATGGTTTATTTCTGGTTTTGTTGTGTCTGTATCATAACTTGCATTTTCTGTTTCCCCATATTGTTAGGCTTTTCTATCAGTAAATGGAAAGCTTCATAATTTACTCACTATGTTCTTGATGCAGGTCCAGCCATCAATCAAACAAAAATGCTAGAAAGATTTTATGGCTTGCAGAGTAATCCAATTGCCAAATATTTTAGCCAGACATGTTCCAAAACCACAACCTTAGCATTCAACCCTCTAGTTTTGAATTCAATTAATTTTCTAGTTTAAAATTCCAGTATTAAAAAAACAACCAAACAAAAAACTCACCCAAAACCAAAACCCTACCCTCTACCCCCTCCAAAAAACAAGGCAAAAGCACAACCAAGCTACATATCTTCTGCAACTGAAATTTTGGCAGATACGAAGTTTTATTCGGGATTCTAGATTTCAAATAGATGAATTTTTTAAGAGTGCTTCATTTTTTTTTAGTTTACCATTTATTATAGAGCAATGAAAAAAAATGAAAAAAATCAAAAAATGTTCCATTAAAATCATGTTATAGGGAAATTAAAATAAGTAAAACATAATATTTGTGCTTATCCATAAGCACAAATAGGCAACATATTAGAAACCTTTCCACACAAACATTATTTTTGTGCAATTATGAATGTTCATTGTTCTTCTTAGATACCTCACAGTCATTCTGGATTACAGTGAAACTAAAAAAATGCATGTTTTAAAAAGTTAATTACAAATCTGGCTTAGATTTTTCAGATATCTAAGTCAAAAGGCAAGAAAAGCTGTCTCAAATACTTAACAGTAAAATCAAATTATTCATCAGAACAAGAACAAAATTAGAGGTTTCATAAATTTTATTCTGTACCATAAAATATGGTTCTCTGACTACCATTCTTCACCACCATCAGTTCTACATCTGCATGTAGAAAGGAGTTCACTTTGCCTTTTTAAATGCATAAAGAGATGCTTTGAATATTAAAGGTCAGTATTTTGGATACCATAAACCTTCAGGTGCTCACTGACCTCAAGGGGAAGTTGTGCATCTTAAGCAGCCACAGGAAAAACACATATCATTACATTTTGAAATACGGACACATTATTCTTTCAGTATGAAATTTGTAATTATAAAAAAGCATCAGTACCATTGTTGAGACATAAGGTTTATTAGCTTTGGCTAGATGCCATTTGATGTGATCACATGAGTTTGAGCTGGTTGTGGAAGCACACCCACAATTCATAATTTGTTTTTCCCTTAAACAGCTAAAACATCATAACCAAAACCAGTAGGTGCCTAAGACTGCACAAGCTTGTGAGAGTTGTGAAGTCTTAGCTTTATGCTTGCAAGTTAAAACTCAGCTTTTCTGTGTCTATACACCATGATATAGACTAATTACTCATACATCTCTGCCTTTTCCATGGTATTTCTGTTTCAGTTAGTTTACTGAATTAGTGAAAAAATGGGCAACAGGCAACTGTAAGCTTGGTGTTTTCTAACTTTCAGGAACTTGACTCTGCAATTAAATTATTGTTCTTTTAACAGTGTTTAAGATTAGGTGCTCAATTGCTACTTCAGCAGAGCAAAGAATTCTTCTCCAAGCACATAAGTGAAAATGGTTTCAAATTTTTTTTTATGGTTTCTATTTTCTCAAGACTTCAGTGCAACATAGGATTTGATATGGTCTTTCCTTATCATCAAGAAACAGAAGCATGTGTTGCACATATAGTACATGCCATATATAGCACACTGATGAAGCCTGAAAATGGAAAGAAATTCCCTATAATTTTTACAGAATGCATTTCTGGTTTTAATAAAAAATTATTCTTGAACATCATCTTCCAAGCACATGTTCTTCAAACAGTGTGCACACACACACAAATCTAAATACTCATACTCACCCAAAGATGTTTACTTCTGTCTCAAAAAAACATTATACAAATGTTTTATGTTTTAGTTCGGTTTTTTTTTTTTTTAACCATACCTTCTGTTTTACATGCTTAGTAGACTGATGTGCTGTGGGATAATTTCAGATATTTAGCAGACATTAAGAGCATGTTGCTTCAAATCTGACAAGAAATAGCAATTTTATTGGTTTAAATCACATTAAACAGCTGAGACAAAAAGTTCAGTATATGTATTACTATTCCATACCTTAAAATACTAATGGCATTGTGCTGAAGCATAGCTCTGAACCTACAGAAAACAAAAATATTTAATTCCGTTTCAAGGGAGGAAGCATTCCTAGTGTACCTGAATGGAACAGCAAAGAGAGCCTGAAATTTAGCTCTAACAACATGCTGTTGATACTTGCACCAGAATAAATATATTAAGCTTTCTGTTTGCACATCATGACAATAAGGCTAATTAAGTACCTCTTATTGCAGCTGAACTTGAAAAGTACAAAAATACTCACTATAAAAGAAGGAACACTGAGTAGAAGATAATCTCACAGGTACAGCCAAGAAGACTAAAGGGTCAGCATTTTCCAATTGCTCCTGTGGAGTTCCCACAGCCACCAGGAATCCTCTCTTTTTCTACTCCAGAGGAAATCTGAGGGAACCTCGGATACCATTCTGTGGTAACTGCTGGCAAACACTACAGATTTTATCTCAACCACTGATGTACTAACTGCTTGCAATTCAACATCAATTTTTCATTCAACTTGTTCTTTAACTTACTCCTACAAAGTAAAAGCTAGTGCATAGATTAATAAATAAACACAACACATTTGAACATGCCATATGTACTTTATACAAAGAGGTTTAGGAATAGACACTAAATATGTATTACCATGTCATTAATTTTTTTTAGTCTTTAAACCAGGTCACTGAAAAGAAGAATACATTCCAGATGCAGTTAAGTTGGAATGGAACCTGAAAGATTTTTTAATGGACAGTAAGCAAGCCAAACGCATTTTAACAGCTATTTAATTAATTCCTATTCCAAACAAGTCAACTTCAGCTGAGGCCCCTTACAAGCAGGTGCTTTTCAACTTCACAAATTTCCATGTAATAAAACAAGGACAAGCATAGTCACCTACTTTGGTTTCTCACAAAAAATAAAATGCAGGACTCCATGAAATTTGCAGTTTTTAAAATTAAAGTGCGTTTTTCAGAATGAGAACCAATCTTCTAAAAATAGTTATGAATTAAAAATATATCTTGATTTTTCAGTACACAGAGAAACTGTGTCGGAATAAAATGCCAAGAACTAATGTGAACATGCAGCTTCCACAGCAAATTCAGTTAAAGCTGGACAAAAGAGCCTGATTCACAGAAAACCAACAATACTGTCAGAGAATTAGACTGCCTTAGCTTATTGAATTACTTGGTATACTAATCCTTATAGAACTCGTTTAGAAGCTGCTTCCATAGAACTCACTTAGCATAAGTAACTAAGTTTGCTGTGAACTTCTGAACTGTGAACCTCTTTATGCAAAAACCAGCATATGTAAGAGAAGATGATAAATAGAATAATGTTTTGGTTATTACCAAGGACTTATTCATCTCCCCAGCTGCAGGTGCAAAATAGCAACTGGAGGTCAGGACTTTGACTGACATCTAGTCTAGTCAGCAAAAAAAAACAAACTACCTGCAGAGCTGAAAAATGGCCTGCCCAATGAAGATGAGGGGATCCAATGAAGAATGGGGAGACCCCAGACCCTGATTTTACAATTGGCCCAAACAGATGCGTGAGTAGTGGGAAGCCTAGATTGTAAGGATATAATTGCCCAAGGCTTTCGTTAATCGAGGTGCCCACTACCAGAAGCGCACAGCTCAAAGTGCTTTATGCTGTGATTTATAAATAAATTATTTCTTTAAGAAGAATTTCTGGAATCCATGGCTGACTCTCTGCTTCAGGAAACCTACAGAAAAGAAACTTCCTTAACACTACGAAACAAACCTAACAAGAGCAGCATGTAATTATTTTCCACTCCACTCTAGTTACCTTTGTACAGAGGGACAAGTATGTTCTGAGTTTCTGACCATAAGAATGCTTAACTTTAAGTTTGGATCTGATGATCAGGATTGTCACACGTTTTTATACGCTGCTGATTAATACCCACCCTATGACACTTTTATCTTCTAGAATCAAAGAAGACTGCTTATCCGGAACAAGAAGGAACTAATGACTAGAGTATTGCTTGTAACTACAGTTTATCACTTCAAGTTTTTGTTCCATAGATAAATAGAAACTAGTTTAGATGTGGCAAAAGAAATGCTGAGGTCAATGGAATATTTTACTTGGCTCTGATAGTACTGTAAGCACATCAAACATTGCAGTTCTAGCTGTTCCTCAAGTTGCTTCTTGAATGTATGATTTAATCATCACAGAACGATAACAGAGAAGAATAAAATTATTTTATTAAGTTCAGCTTATAATTAGTTGTGCATCTGATTCCATATTATCTCTGTGAGTGTTACAATACAACTTTGAAGTAATCCTGACCTTGGAGACTAAAACCTTGCAAAGCTTGCTGAACTATCAGCAATCCATTGGGATGCACAACACAGTATATAATAATACAATTTCAACACTCAGCTGCACAGAAACAAATACTGCATGATAAATATACTGACTAGGAAATATTGCAATATATGCTTTACAAGAAAATTGTCTCTTGCAAAATGCCAGAAACCATCAACACATAAAACGCTCACACAATGACTCGTGTGTGATACCACTAAGGTGACTAGTTGTAACTGGTTGCCTTTGATTATACCATGTCTTAATACATTACATGAAGACAGCTCCTCCCAAAGACCTATGATTTCTGCGATATTCTCTGCAATAAATCTGGATGGTTCACATAATATAATAGATGTGTGTTTGGCATTTTTCCTTCTCTGCTTGGTCTACTAGACTGCCTCTTATTAGTCTGCAAACTACAGGGGACATAGACTTTTACTTCATAATGATTTTATCAGAAGAGACATCCTACATGTAGAACCAGAAAACAAATTATAGAAAGACCCTAGGGTGACAAATAAAGACTATGAGTGCATTGTTTTGATTTATCACTTTAAAGCATAAATTCATACAGGTTTGGTGAAAGATTTCTTTTGCATGTTTTTTTGTTAATTACAGAAATCATACTTCATTATCATCTTGCCCAGAGTGTTCTCCCTAATATCTCACTTAAAATCTGTTTAAAACCTTAAATTGTATTAATATCGTTGTAAAGGTCACTGCTTGGCGAGAAAGATATGAAGTGTGGCTGAAGTAGCATTTCCTAAATATATTGAGAGACTTCCAGACCACGGCCCCTTGGCAAATATGTTTTTCCAAATTCACACCAGTTGTAAAATGGTAAAGGAAGAAAGCAGCAAGCTGTTTCATTCCAGCTCTGCTAAAGAATGCCATTTCTGCATGCTTGTCCCAAGAAATGGAGCCTATGCTCCAGATTTACACCCACATTATGAGGGTTATCATGTTACCCTGAATATTTCTGCATCTCATTACACTTCTAAACATGAAAGCTAGATAAGCATGTGGCTGCTGCTTCTGATATGCAAACTTCTTGGCACGATCCAGCACTTCTTGCTGAAGTTCAGTAAAATTAATCACATTTTTTATTGTTTATGAAAGCAATCTCTGAGCAGCTAATATAGACGTCTCTTTTTTTGTGACAGAACATGACCTGGCACACACTTTAGTTTAGGACTCATCAAGTAAGTTCATCATCATCCAAAATACAGACTAGATATATAGTCAATCAAGAATCTGAATTACAGAGATTATAGATGGTTCACTGGAGTCTAAACATAAATGGATTCTAGGGTTTACTGGATTGATTATTGCCCCATGTGATTACATGTGGAGAGACTGACTTGCAGTGACCCTAAGAAAAAGAGCGAGAAAAACACGACTTTGGGTTTTGAATGCTCACTGGTAGAATCTGTGAACAGAGAAATTGTCATGTGTTTTCTTCCTATGGTATTCATGGAAACGGGGCTGTGGGCCTGTTTTTTGTTAGTAGCGGAACAAACAACTGCTTTAAAAAATACACAACCATTCTCAGTTTCTCATGGTAACATTATGCAAGATCCCAAAATTTCCTCGCATCAAAAAGGAGTAACACAATGCCAGAATATTGCAGGATAAATTGTGCCATTTATTCCGTGGCACTTTTCCCACATGTATCCTTCATGCAGGTACTTAAGTACTGATGCTACTTAAGTTTTACTTTATCAAGGTCTACTATGTCACTTTCGCAATCTACAATAAAAGCTTTTAAATTCAGAAAATAAAATTTTGTGCAATCCTATCTGTTAATACACATCAAATTAAAGAACACCCTTCCTTTCTATCTAGGTGGAAAGGTGGAGCAGTCATTCATTCACACAGACTAGTTAAAAAGCACACCATTAACTATGAAAAACAAAGGCAGAATTACAACTTCTATTTTCATGATTAATGGAGAGCCTTTTCTTGGTAAGAGAGGCAGAATTCAGACTTACTGTGCATTTGTTGGGCTTCTCTCCTGAGTGGACTCTCATGTGAATCAGCAGTTTATAACGGGCATTAAATGGTTTGTACCTTCGTGGGCAGCCTGCCCAGAAGCAAGTGAAGTCCTCTCCCTTCCTCTGGTCTATATGGATCTTCTCTATGTGCCGCACCAGTTCCTCTCGCTGGTCGTACAGCACGCCGCAGTCAACCCAGTGACAGCCATGCTTGCCACTGAAATCATCCAGCTCACCGTCTTCATCCAGCAGCGAGCCCGGGGCAGACGGCGGCACGGGCAGCGGGTGAATGCGAGCGGGCAGGCTGTGTGGATGCCGGTGCTGGTGAGCGTGGTACGGCGGGGGTGGCCCCTGTGGGGCAGGTGGTGGCAGTAGGGGCGGAGGGGGCACGTCGACCACACGGCCTGAGAAGTCACGCAGCCGTTCGTTCTTCAGGACACCCGCCACCTGGTTGTCCGCAGGCCGCGGGCCCTGCTGGATCACCATGTTAGACATGGTGGCCATCTGCAGGCCGGCTCCCTCCAGCTGCTGCATGCGCTGGTACTCACCCGCCCCGTTCTCCGTGTACCCTGGGAAGGTGACATTGGCGTTAGCCATGAGAAAGCCTTTCTGGGCAGCTGGAACAGAGCAATTTTGGGGTATACAACTTCCTCTCACTCCCAAAAAATGTCCGTAGACCTCAGGCTGTGGGGAGATACTTGCTGGTGATGTCCTGGAGCTGTTGATGTAGGCCACCAGAGAGGTTGGGGATGTACGGATGATCGTATTGAAGTCAATCCCAATGCCGTCAGACAGAGGAGACAGAGAGAGTGCTCTCTTTTTGGAGCGGGCTGATTGAGACCGGGCTGAAGAATGGCAAGGACTAGAGTAAGGGGAATGGTTATTTTCCATGCCATGCAAGTAGGACGGTAACGAGTTATAGATGCAGTTACTGGACACAGATGTTCCAGGTGAAAAATTTAGCAAGTCCCCCAGCTCACTGTCGTTTTGTAAATCTTGCTCAGGAGGAACAGAAGGAAGTGTCTTGTACCCATGTGACCACTCTTTCTTAATGGTCAAAGTGGAATGACTTTCTGACAAGCTTAACGTCGTAGAGGCCAGAGATTCACGTGACAAGAATGACCTGAAACAACGGCACAATAAAGTAAGCAAGCAGTTAGACAATTCAGCAGTTCAAGTTTCATGTCTATATACCACTATAAAATTGTTCTTCTATCTTGACACACACATAAATTTAAAGAAAGGCTGCATGTGAGGAAAGTTCTCCCTAATTTTAGGTACTCAACTTCAGCACTCTCAGTTAATGTACCAGCAAGTTTACACAGGCAATACATATGCAACAAGGTCACTTAGGAAACTAACTTTAAAACTTCAAGATTTTGAAGAAAAGTTGTTGTTAAAGTTCTTGATCCATTGCTGCAGAAATCAGTGCTGCAGTGTAAATAGGTTTGGGCTTCTGAAACCAAAGCCTTATGCTCCTGCCTTTTGTGAAACTCATATTGATTTGAGTTGACTATTATTTTTGCCGGCAAAGAATGGAAACAAAACTGATTAATAAAGAATAAATATTTAACCTGAATGACTTTGCCAATTCCAACGCATACAAATAGTATTCTCTACAGAAATAGCTCAAGTTTATACATACAGATAATATCTAACTTTACAAAACAAACTAAATAAATGAATAATGTAGAAGAACTGGTTGAAGGGGTTTATTTAGTTTTGATTTTATGATTTATCTGCTTGCAAGTCAGTAATCGAAAGTGTACTCCTGCTGTTATCATTGGTCTTTCACAGAAACATTAAGAAATCTGTTTATGCTGCAGATGTCCTACAGGTAGTTTTAAAAAACAAAACAAAACAAAAACAACACCACAACAGCACACTCACAAGCTCTTAACCGTATTTTTTTTCTACAGAAATGTATAAAAAAGAAATGTAAGGACATCAAGGTCCCTGATTCATAGCCAGAAATGCTGGGTAGAGGCTAAGTAGATTTATGTCTTTATGTTTCCAGTTCGCATCTTGGCGGACTTGGATTTCCTGTCAGCCAGTGGTGCCATCAGTATACTAATCTCTATTTTTAAGGGGCTGTAACAGTAGGAAGAACCAGATCCGTATCTAGATGAACCTGGGGATCTCACAGGACGGGAGTTTAATTCCTGGGTTTGTTATTTTCACAACAGACTTTTGATGAAGCAAGGCATTTCAGTGGTGAATCAAGTACACAAGAAATTTTATTTATCTTCTAAATCTAAAATGCATTTTTGAAGGTGGACAAGTCAATCACTGCTTCTCAGCTTCTTACAGGAAAAACAAGATACACAATTGTTCCTCCACACAAAGACTTCAGGGGGTCAAATTAACTTAAAAAAAGACAGCTAATAAGTGCTAATGGGTACCTTAAATACCAGCTTTTAAAAAATACTTCTTAAAGCTCTAAGTAAACAGTATATTAAATATTGATGTGAAATAATCCAAAGGACCAGTCAGGTCAGCAAGGAATAATATATTCTTACTTACAGAGGTAGGTTCCTATAGTCAGTTATTTATAATTATTTTATTGCATGGTTTTATACTGCTATAAACTTCAAATTTCTAAAAGAGAAAATATGCAGCATAAAGGAAGTAAATACAAACAAATCTCTTTCTTGATCCCGACAGTTACATCAAGCACCTTTGAGGAAGCACTTCTAATTATTTTACTTGCCCCCTTTTTTTTTTAAAACAGGGAAGCAAGTTTTTATGTCTGCTCAGGGTAAGCAATACTGAAGTTCCTTCTGAGCTCTGCAACATCTTCTTATAAACACTGCTTCAGGAAACAAGGATCCACGGGACAGATTTGTTAAGGCTCATAATTGCATTCTATGTCTGCACCACAGCTCTACTGCAGTGACTGCAGCTTTGTTAGAAATACACGAAACTACTTATTTGAGAATAGGTGGTAGGCTAAAACTGGGGATACAACTCCCATTTAAAATATAAGAGACCAAGAACAGCTCCAAAACAATGTCTCTGGAGATATTCCCAGCAAATACATCACTATTTACCAGATTTCCATTATTTTGCTTGGTAAATCAACTTTTCACCTTTGAGTTCTGTGGATGACCTTTCCATTAGATCACCAAGGTTGAAATAATCTATGAAAACACCAGGTAAAGCCATTCAGACAAGAGAAATGTATGTCGTTTTCCACATTTAGCTCTAGCCACAGAATTCAAAGCTCAAAAATGCCAATGTCTTTGTTATCTTATTCTGCCCACCACACAAGCACTCCTTGAGTCCTACTACTTAATAGTACAGCATGTTCCAGCACTTGACTGTCAACCAACATGAGGAAACAGAAATCCTTTTGCAGCCTTTGGTTTAAGGGCTGCATCGTGCTGCAAGAACACAGCCCAGTCATTGCCGAAGAGCTGGAAGAGAGAAAGTGGTGCTCAGGACACCCTGGCTGCCCCCTCAGCCCCTTTTTGTCTAGAGGGGACGCTTGGCACAGGCTGGGGGAGACAGGAAGCAGTTTGCAGGTGCAGTGTGTGTGTACTGAGATGGCTCAAAACCAGCAAAAAATGTATTCTTAAATATCTCCCAGCCTTGCTGTGGTGACCTATGGGACAGATGGGTGAATGCTCCTTTGCTTGAGATACTTGCTTTGTAACGGATGGTTGATTTGCTGTATTAGAAAAGGAAACATCCTATTCAAATCAATTGTCAGTATAGGGTGCTGTTACAGAGGTTATGTTACTTCTGCAGGGTTTAAACGGCATTTTCAAACCAGAAGACTGAAGAAAAGCACAGTTAATTGGCTACAATTCACATTTCAAGAAACTAGAAGTATGGGATTGTAACACCAGGTTAATCTTGTGTAAGATGTAGGTCTAAAGGGATAATTATTTGTGAGAAAAAAATGATCCAGGCTGTTTGGCCTGTTATCAATGGGCTTCGTTAAAGCACAGTTCATTATGGGGCATTTAAATCATGTTAGTATGCTGTGACCCCAAATACAGATCCGCAGTCTTCAACAGTGCAAGAGAAGTGAGGTTTGATTTTTCCATGCGAGGCTATATATATTTAATATCTGGAAAATACAAATAAGGGGGATTTTGCCAGTTTTATTATTATTTTTATTTTCTCTTTTATAACTAGGTAAAAAAACATGCATTAATGTAACAAATCTATTTTTGTAATTTCAAGAATTTTAGTCAGATGCATAGTAGAACCAGTGTCATTCAAAAAAGCTACTAATGCCTAACACAAAGTGACATATCCATCAGCAAGGCTGAAGAAAAACTGCATTTTAGAAGTCTCATAACAGGGCAAAAATTAAAAGTTGGCCCAGAATTTCAACAATACAATAAGTACGAGCCAGATAACCTGAAGAAGTTTGGTTCTCACTTAATCCTCTAAATTCAAAAGTAACAAAGATTCCAGCTCCCAAAATAAAGAAGAATTCTCTAAAACCCAGCCTGCACTGAGACTAAGTAGTATTCCAGGGGAAAATAAATATACCTAATATGAAAATGAAGAGCCAGCTATACCACTGTGCCAGGTTCTCAGATGATATTAACTGCCATGTCCGCTTACTGTAATCTAAACCAGCTGTGAGTTTGGACCAAATCTTTTATGAACATCTACAAGAGATTCCTGCAACTACTTTCTATTCTCTCCCTGTGTACAGAGACCACAGTGTCAAATATAACCCAGAATATTAAGCATAAACATGGAAGAGTTAAAATTATGTTTTCTTATCTTTTTGCATGTTCTTCTATTTCACTAGCCAAGAACCCTTTGCTCTTTCCTAGGTCCTTTTCTGACTTGCATCAAAGTAAATAGCAGTATTATATCTGGTTTCAAGCAGCATAACAGAATACTCTGAAGAGGTTTTTGGGAAAATCTCAAAAAATATGGAGGAAGGTTTTCTCCATCATGGTCTATATATACCAAAATATGATGTTATCTGTAGCAAAACTCCAATTCTGCCAACATTTTTTCTTTCTTCCATCAGTAAAGATCAAGACAAGTCATTTTGGTTTGGGTCAATTCAGCAAATAATCTGGTTTGGATTGAGCTGCCAGAGGACAGTTCATGATGCCCAAGAGATGTAATCCAGAGACGGCACTCAGCTCATAACAGATTATGGAGTCAGTTTAGGCAACCACTTTAGGCAAATGCAGTTTATTGCTGAAACAATTAAAAAGAAAGGAAAAAAAAANCAACCTGTGAATTTAAATCTGACTTTAAACTTGTTTTGCACCATAAAATAGTCAATTTGAGAGCGAAATTGCTGAAATGGACATTCTTTGGGTGACAAACCAATTTTATAACATCTTCATTGATAAATCATTAAAAGAGACTAGGGACACTAACGCCTCAATTCTGCCAGAGTTTCAACTTCAGTTCACCCTTAGTAAATGTTTCTTCAAAACAAAAACAAAAATGTATAACTTAGTACTGACACAGTACACCCCACCACACATTCAGATAAAAATAACAGCCTTCGGAACCATACAGGAACACCTAAAACTTATTAAGTAAATAATAATTACTTAATGGCATTTTCGTATCATCAGTTTTGTTCTGTCTCAAAGGCATGTCTCTGGATTTCTCATTTGTCATAATGTTAGCACTGAATGGTTTTAACTGACATATTTACATAGGAAGCATAATTAATTTTGTAAATTGTCCTGGGGGACTCAGTCTTCACAACTGAAGTGGCAGAAATGTCACAAACTATCTGCTAGTAGAGCAAAGCAAGGTTTTCTTCCAGTTACATAATATCAATTTTAATTACTTCAGTAATATTCCTTGGCTTGTAATAAAGTGATATAGTAAAATGTAAACTGTTTTGAGAATAAAGACTCTTGTGGCCTTTTGTAAAAAAGAACAGCTACATTTCAACTCACGAGGCAACTATTGCACAAGTCACATCTACTAAAGTGGGGACATAGCTTCTGAAATAGAACATCAGAATGTTTCTCACTGTATGTTTAACTAATATTCGAGGATGTGCTTAATGTATTTATATAGAGGTTGTCAGAATAACTATTTTCCCTTCATTATAGGAAAAAATCCTTAACAGAAAGGTTTGTCAGGCACTGGAACAGGCTGCCCAGGGAAGTGGTGGAGTCATCATTCCTGGACGTGTTTAAAAGGCATTTAGACAAGGTTCTCAGGGACAGGGTTTAGTGCTAGAGTTAGGTTAGGTTATGGTTGGACTCAATGACCCCAAGGGTCTCTTCCAACCAAAATGATTCTATGATTCTATGATTCATGTTTGCCTACAATACTCATAGCCAAAATCTCAAAATTTATTTAAGCATTTAAAAATTAATTAACCAATATTTATCTGTGGTTTAAGCCAATATTTACAGGGAGAGGCCATAGTTTTTATGAAACTACTGACCAGAGTTAGGAAAATGGACAAGTTTTCAGGGACACAAGTCTAACACAGATAAAGTTAACTGCTGGCTCAGTGCAGAATGGGAAAAATTGATCTGATTAGCTTAATTATGTAAACAATTAAACTATTTGAAAGCAAAGGTATTTGTCGAAGAGAGAGGAACATTAGAAGAGCTTTTATTTTTTCTGGCACCAGGGTTACTTGACAGGCACCTACATAACAGTCTTAGTACTATGGTAAGCTTAAAATAGATCACTGCCCCTGAAGATGCAACACATGGACTATTTCTGCTTTCATCCTCTATAACATTTCCTGTCTTAGTACAAACATATAGTTAAGTGACTATAAAAATCTTTATCTAACAAAAAAGCCCTATCAAACATTGAAAAGTGTAGGCAAAATTCACCCATGATTTGAATGATCCATACAGTATGATTGTAGCTCATGTGAACTAAATTGAGTTGAATTAAATTTCCTGGGGCACAACAGAGCATCATTTAGGCCATTTTAATCATCAGAGAGGTTGCATTTAACGTAAAGAAGAATTAAAATACCCTCTTTTTAAAGTACTGAGCATAAAAAAGTAACTTGGAACCTTGTATCTGATGGAGAAGCACTCAGGCTGGAAGCATCCATAGACCTCTGTAAACTAGGGCTGATCTGGTTGCATGCTGTTGAAACCTGATTAGCAGGAGGTGAAACAGGTCCCATCTGTTGAACTGTCATGGGACTGCTGGTGACTATTATGTTGTTGCAGCTGCCTTTTCCAATGGACTTGCACACGGGTCCATAACCAAGACCTCCTAAAAATAAAAAAAAAGTAGGTTAGTATTCATCTCCCAGGACTCCATGATTAGGCCACGGAACTCACATCAATTTCAAAAGCAGAAAAAGTGACTGGAACTGACTGTTTCCAGATGAAGATGAAACAGAGGACAAACACAATGATTTTGCAAACTTCTCCAAGCAAAGAAAGCAACATTCTAAAGGAGAATTAATAAATTATGCACATTTAAAACATGTGCTGAAGTACATAAACTAAAGACCAGGTATCATAGATAAAATATCAGAAAAACCACCTCTGGAAGAGTCCAGGTAAAAGATCAGCCCTGAGCACACCTTTCTCTGAAGAAGGAGGGACCAGGGAGGCTGCAGGAACACCACTGTGCCTACCAAACCCCACATCTCCAAGTCGCTGCAGACCCTCCCATCATCCCTACCACTACCCATCCACAAAGCACGGGGACTGCAGCTCTGCACGCAAATGGCAACCCCTTGCAACAGGTCTGGTGTGGCCAAGTGCACAGGCTGGACAGTTTTCCCTCCAGGACAGAGTTACAGCTGGAACCCAGTGCTCCTCAGAGGCCTGGGGAGAGGAATTTGAGCTGGATCAAGCATTCTGGACTTTTTTCAAAAGGCCACAATCTGCTCCTAATCACTGCTGCCATGACTCAAACTGGTGGCTATTATACAGTAGCACGAGATGATTACAGAGGTAGCTGGCAAGTGGGATATTATCTGCAAAAGGCTCTGTGTACTTTGTGTTCCGAGTTACGCCACAGATCATGGTTTACAAGACACTCTGCATTAAAACAAATCAAGTTGAAAGAGTTAAAATGTAGGTCATAATATGGAAGCTGTTGGCTACTTAGCAAATTCTCATCACAGCTGAAAATTAATAATTAGATGATTCAACATCTCTAGCTGCTTCCCTGTGTTCAGACTACTCCCCAAAGCAGGAGAGCAACATCCGAAGAAATAGTGAAAAGTATTTCAATTTAAACCATTTTCTAAATTAGATCTACTTTTGACTCAGTAGTACAACTCATCTACTCATTTTTCTCAAGGATGTTCAAACTGGTTGTGAACTTCACAAAGAAGTACGTTAAGACACTTATGGCCCTCACAGACACAGGAAGAAAATCCAGATCCTTCAATGTCCTCCAGATAAAACAGGATTATCATAAAAATTTGCAATTCACCCTAGAAATTTCAAATTATAGCACTTTTTTTTGGAAAAAGAAAGGAAAAAAACCAAGATAAATAGATATGTTTCTTCCTGTTTCAGAGGTCTGTTCCTTCTTGCCTTTTTTTTCAAATTCTTCTTCTCTTTAACTAAATAGCAACACTTTACACATGTGTGAAGAACATATTCACAATTTTCAGTCCACTGGGATCCTAAGTACTTTGTAAATTCATATACAGATGTTACAAGTTGACTGCCTGATCCACCACCAAAATGTGCTCCTTAGGAACAAATATGGGAACCCTTTAAAAAAAAGAGCTTGCTTACTTCTACTACACTGAAACATAAGTGACAAATATGACATCTGGCTGAAAACTCAAGGATAAGAAAGGAGAAAACATTTAATAACCCATCCTGAAATTTAGCTAGAAGGACTGGAAATTTCTGAGGACAAACATGTAAGGATAATTCCTTGTACTGAACTTAACTCCATTGTGGGTATCAGAAAAAAAAAACTTTTAAGCTTTGTGCGATTACTGTGTCCCCTTAATAAAGATGTCCAAGTAAATCAAAAGAAAATGAGAAGACATTTTATTTTCTTTCCTGTGCAGCAGTTGGTATTTTGAACTCACTAAAGCTGAATCACTGTGCTACTCAGTAGTCACTTTTATAATGTTACAGAGTGCTAAAACGGAACCGGCTGGCAAAATTAGGGCAAAAAGCGTAAGTTGCCCCTGGCGATAATATGAACACTACTCCTCTTAGCAAGGGTGGGTGGGGTGAAGCTAGAAATTTACATGTCGCCAAATATATATTGATTCTTCCTTGGATTACACCATAATGCCCTTCATTCATAAGCCACTTTCAACAAATTTCAATGGGCAACAATAACATCTACTTTGTCATATCCAGGAAATCAAGGACTGTGCATTTGTAAGATTTTCATTTAGGGTCAGGCCATATGTCATCTAGTCAGTTCAAATAACCACCTGCAACCATGCAGTGAAATTGCTATTTATACATGATTAAACACGAGCTGCCTGGAACTCACATGTCAGAAAAAAAAATCCCAAAAGCAAAACCACAAAAGGGAGCCATGTCAAACCAGTACTGTTAAACACAGAATGTGGCATCCTCAGTACATCCTGGTTCACCTTTCAATTATAGGGTCTGCTCGTGCATAAACAGCACCTTGGTGACGCTGAGAACAGCTGCGAGAATTTGTTCTGTAAAGATGAAGGCTAAAGATGGTCTGGTCACTGTTCACTGATAGGAAAAAAACAGAAAAGGAGTACTGTGGAGAGATTGTGTTACTGGGATGACATGCAAAAGAAATGCAAGACTCTGGTCCTGATAAACATTTGCCTGGGCATTTTGCTGATGCAGAAGTGGAAGAAAAACGCTTTGTTCTTTTTATCACTGATAAACATTTGCTGTTATTGGGGAAAAATTACAAGTCTTACACTTAAAAGGTGGAGGCAGGGAGAGAGTTTAACCAAGAAACAACCTGTCATTAGCTCCCACCATTGAAAGAGATGGTAAAGTAAAAAACTACCGGTATGAAAAGCAAAGTCATAACATTTTACCCACTGTTTCATACACGCATAAATGTGCCACAAGACAATCATTAATACCTCATCTGTGCCCTGCAGGTCATAGAGCAGTATTAGCTTGATCTGAATCAGGTGTGAGTATACGCACAAGATAGGAAGCTTATGCTGTCTTCAAGCCAGCTGCAGGATTACACACCATTTCCGATCTGGCATAAAGTTAAATGTGTGCAACATGGACATCTGACCTGGCATGAGCCTGCTTCTGAAAGGCAAGCTGTCAGAAAATGTGTGCAAAAGTGCTGAATAAATGTGAACTGGCAGAATGACTATGTCCCACATTGGCATTTGGCATCATATACACATAGTGCAAGAAAGAGGAGCCTTCAGTCCAGGTTTGCTTTACCATTGACCCAATGCCTGAAAATTTCAGGATGGTGAAAGGACAATGAGCAATTCCTTCATGCGTTGAATCCACATCGGTGGAGATAAATGGTAACCTCTTTGGAGACATCAGTGGGTTTTGAATGAGACTGTAGATTCTGAGAAAAATAAGTGGATCTAACATTTTAAATGAGCAAGAAAAGCAATTTCTTTTCTTACACGCTAAGATGTAAATCAGGAGATGGTCCAATAAAGGCAACAATAGTTGAGAAAGTAGAATCAGTCCTGAGCTGGCTCACAGGAAGAGCTACGGTTAGCATGTTATCGATTTCAAATAAACATATTACACATAAATCAAAATTGCTCTTTATCAATAACTAACAGTAGCAGTTAACAAGTATCAGCAGTAAAAATATTTTATGGAAAAAATGTAATCCATTTACTTCCTCATTCGTTAGCATGCCTATTTTTCCTGTTTATTCTCCATAGCTGGTTAATAGCTAAGCTTCACTCATCATTGGCATGCAAAAAAGAATTCACTGCAATCATCTGAAGCATGTTCAAAGAATACAGAAAAATACAACTACTTTAATTTAGGCACACTGAATTTCAGAAGATAATTCTCTTCTTTTATATGACTCTCATACTTTCAGGAGGCAGACTACAAAACGAAATTATTTCCATTTCAACACATTTTCTTTTAACTTTCCTTTGTCTCCAAGTCAAGAGTGGCAACTTTTTAATTCTGCCAAGGTTATAAAATGAAACTGCTTCACCAAATCTTTGAAATTGTAAACTAATGCTTCCCATGTATAAATCATAGTACGACAAAAGCATACAACAACAAAACCAGGTTTAATTGTTTGGTGTTCTGAAATGCACAACATACCAAATACACAGCACCAGATCAAATTCAATCATCTCTTAGATCAATGCATTCTGCAATAACAGAATCAATCAGTATGAAAGAAAGCTATTAAAATTATCAGAAAATCTGTCCTCTTGTTACTATTAGAATAAGAGCCAGAAATAAAAGAATTGCAACAAAGGAGCAGAAGGTAATTTCCTTAGGGGATTTTCTGTCTGTTGACATACAGTAGTTAAGAGCTTTGGAAACAGTCGTTTTTAATGTTTCCCTTGTAATTGGCTTCCAGTGTTGTTAGTGCAGATTCTGTATTCACCAAAAACAGGAGAAAAGGGTGCACTCAAAAAAAGCATACTGTGAGACAATAAATACTAAAAAGGACAGACAGACCAAAGTAAGACTGTGACGATGTATTCTTACATAGATTACACATAAGTCACCAAAACGCCTTCAAAACAAATTTGGTTTGGTTTTGTTTTCCACAACACACCAAATCTTCTGGATGTTGCAGTCCCCAGCTACCACACACATCTTTGCTGTGTTCCAGCACACCCAAAGGGTTCTTGGCACCTTAGCTGGAGAAGCTTTGCAGTAGCTGCTGACTGAACAAACTCCAAAGTTTGCTTGGTAGACTTGTTTCCAGGTGTGAAATGCCTCAATCCATCTCTCCTTTGTATTGCCATACAATTCCTTTCAGGTTTCCCCTACATCAATTTTAGTCATATTATTAATGACTAATAGAGAGCTATCACTTATTCCCTATGTCCTCCAACAAAGTGGCCACCTTCTGTTGTTCCCACCACCAGCTAAGAGACACTGTTGCATGCCACCTACCTGGACAGAGGCAACAGCCACAGGTAGTTGACGTCGGACCACTTGAAAACTTCCTTAAGTGTGTTAAAATGGAGCTTCAAAGGGGGTAAAGAAAGGCAGAATAGGGGGGAGATGGCCACTTGCCTCCGTTCGCACAGGACTAGCCAAAATCTTTGTCTGTTTGGGAATCTGGGCTTCTTCACACTGGTATCATCCTCTGAACCCAAGTCTTTTTTGGGAGACCTTGAAGCTTGTAGATTAACTACAAAAATTCTGTCAAAATTACATTAGGTATGAGCAATTTTTGTATGGCATGCAATCCGGAATTTTTCAGGGTACAAGTAAATTACTAAACTATGGGTCAAAAAGCTGCCAAATTGTGACTTCTATTGCAAATCTTGTTAAATATAGTAGTTTCTCAACTACACTACACCACACAGACATTATACATAAGTGCAACTGTGATTATAGGCCTTTATTTTCTTTAAAAAATATTTTTTTTAAAAAATCAGGGCTTTCTAAGAGAGAAAATTCTGAAATTGAAATCCTAAAACCTCACTGTTTCTAACCTCATGGTTATGATCTTAGCTTACGGTTTTCTTAACACTTACAATTAGCAATGCCATGTTAGAAATTTCTTCCCAAGCCTCTGGCGGTGTCCACTCTGAACGGCGAGTTAGACAGAAGATTTATCTGACTGGTATTGTCAATTCCCACGTTCTTAACTGTTTGCAGAGACTCAACCTTTCCACGCAAGAAAAATAATCTGGAGGAAATACACTAAACAGAATTATATGACCACACTGTGGTCATGTGGGAAAGCTTTAAAAGCTCTCCCTGCATTGAATCTTGCAAAGGCAGTCTCTTTACAATCAGAGTACGCTTGGTAAATTAGCTTGCGCTAATTTCCAGTGCTATTTGCCATTCATTGTATGAAGTAATCAAGCATGTACTTTCAGCAACTCTACTGTGAGACAAAAGAGGCTGACAAAGCACAATGAAAAACAATGTCTCCCTTCAAGTGGAACCAAGGTAGAAAATTATCCAGAACTGACCGGTGAAAACAATACCTCACAGGTGATTAACTTAGCTGGTTTGAAGCAGACAGCAGTGAGATCACCTACTTCTGTGGAACACTTTAACCACTAAATTTAAACAAACGAAAACAGTGGTCTTGTAATGACTAAACTAGGAATAAACAGTCGGGTTCAGGAAACTTCCAGGAGAAAATGCACACTGTAAAACAAAGATTTTCAGTTAGATCTGCAGACATTTATAATGTCTCATATGAATTCTGAATTGGTTTTATTTATACCAGGAAGGCATCACACTTACTGAAAAACTATTTTGAAAGCTACTTTGTTTTCTTATTTTGTGTAAAAAGTATGAAGTTATCAGTTAACTACTGCACAGACCAGTAAATGTTTAACTGAACTAAAATATAAATGTTTTAGCTGCAATGAGTAACTTCTTATTTGTTATCGGTGACATTAGGTGACTTCTGATTTTGTCCCTGTTATGATAATACACAGTATGTACTCTTCTATTGCAGAAAGCACACAGCTTTTCAACTTTAGATTGTGCTACCACTTCCCTTTAGTATCAGTTACTCATACCAGCTTCTGCTAAGTTTCTATCCACAAAACTTAGCCAGAATGAATACACTGTGCAAGCCTCCTAATCTTCTCAAATAACTGGTACGAACCAAGAAAAATTCCACAAGTAACGTAATACATTACTCTACTAGTATATTAATCTAAGGGTGAATAATTACGAAATGTATCAGAGCAAGATTAGGAGTCCCTACCTGGAAGAACTATTTTGGAAGTAATTAACTTACTTTCTATTTTCATAGTATCTGCACTGAACTAGAAGTGAAACAACAGGTCTCCTTACGCAAGAAGAGCAATTATGAAGGCGCAACAAGAAAACACTTTAGAAAAATAATTCTCTGGACTCTGTAACACTTCATCTCCCACAACAACTTCTAGCACTGTTCAGCCTTCACTGCACATTTTTGCTTTTCTTCATGTTAGAAATACATCCTTAGCATTTTTTTCCCAGTAACTCCTGAAGTTTTTTCCTCAATTCTAATTAAAAGATGCGCAGATCAGATAATATCTGCTATCCCAACATCCTTAGTGTTCCAGAAAATGCCATGTAGGAGCTTTGCTATCTGTAACCACAGGCACATGCATATCCATTACTGAAAGGACTTTATCGTTCCAAGTACTGAAGCAAGGCAGCATAGCAATGTACGCCTTGTTCACACAGTGAGTTCTGTTTTCTTACTGTTTATTGTACTATCTAACACAGAGGCAGCCTTCCTTGTGCACACCTTACAGAATCACAGAATGTCAGGGACTGGAAAGGACCTCGAAATCCCATCCAGTCCAATCCCCCTGCTGGAGCAGGAACACCCAGATGAGGTTGCACAGGAAGGTGTCCAGGTGGGTTTGAATGTCTGCAGAGAAGGAGACTCCACAACCTCCCTGAGCAGCCTGGGCCAGTGTTTTGTAACTTTCACTGAGAAGAAGTTTCTTCTCATATTTAAGTGGAACCTCTTGTGCTCCAGTTTGAACCCATTACCCCTTGTCCTATCATTGGTTGTCACCGAGAAGAGCCTGGCTCCATCCTCATGGCATTCACCCTTTACATATTTATAAACACTAATAAGGTCACCCCTTAGTCTCCTCTTCTCCAAACTAAAGAGACCCAGCTCCCTCAGCCTTTCCTCATAACGGAGATGCTCCACACCCTGAATCATCTTTGTGGCTCTTCTTATACTCACTTCTCCTGTCAGCCTGGTTGTGCAGGCAGTGAGTAACACTTGGAAGAAAGATGCAGACCCCTTCCTTCCTCCAGGCCTCAGGCACAGGGAAGATCTTTTGTCTCCTTTACTCACTTAGACACGGGGATGACAGCTCCATCCTGCAGAGCACCAAGAGTAAGTGGGCAGACAGCAAGTTTACGCTGCCTCAACAATCTATGACACCTTCCCCCAGAAGAACCTGCTGCTGGCTGTGCAGGAGTCCTGAGCAGAGGGAAGATGACCAAGCAGGTTGATTTCAACCTCCAGCGTGAGCCAGGTCTCAGTCTCTGCACCATAGCACATCAGTGCCAGCCTGCACTGCATGTCCTGATCCAGCAGGAGACATCTGATCAGCAAAAAAGCATGCAATAAAGGATTCGTTCAGTGTTAAACTGTAATCCCACGTGAGGCTCGCTCTCTAAATCTTTACAGATTTACATTTGACCACTGCTTCTCAGAAAAGCATCTTTTTAAGAGACCAAAATGCACAAGCAGGAGAAGGGAAGAATAAATGCCAACCTGTTGAATACTGATACTAGTTAAGAATGGGTGGCAAATGTTAACATGGAAAGAACAGCAGAAACTGGCCCTTGCACTATGCAAGTGGGAATGTAAGTAACCTGCAATCACATTCAATGCGTTTTTGTTTCACAAAGTCCATTGTTCAAGGATACTAAAGGGTAATTTTTAAAACTGCATTGTCCCTGAGTTTCTGAGCCCTACAAACAAATAATTTTCTCTTTTTTCTTTGCATTAAAAACAAAATAATGCTTAATGTTGTTTCTTCTAAAAGATAATATGAGAACATTATTTTAGTTGTCAGTTTAACCAGGCAGAAATAATAAGCATATAGCCCACACAACGTATGTATTCTAAAAAGCTTTATACTCTGTCAATTAGTTTAACTATTGCTTTCATGGTTCATTTAAAAGTTTCATGATTCATTAAATATCAATATATTTTATCAGTTCAGAAAACTTTTCAGTAAAAATACAATTTTCTTTTCAAGTCATAATCTTGCTAACTTCTACATACATTTCAACCATGTCCATCAGGCACTATCAAAATCTCAATTGCTACAGTAGCAGTATCTCAAAGCATTATGCAAACCTCATCCCACACACAATGGATTTTTTTTTCTGTGAAACAGAAGTACTTTTCAAGAAAAATAAAATGTTTTTGACACGTGTCATTCCTCATTTAAAAAGTTCCTGCACTGATCTCTGGTTGTTCCACCTTCACAACAATCAGCTCAAACAAACCTTGGATTCAGTAGTTGTCACTGTTTCATCAAAAGCCCTTAAGTTCAGAAAGTCATGCCCTTAAGAAAGCATAAAGATCAATGAAACTAATAGTTGCAAAGATACAAGTGCCAAACAGCTAAATGCAACTCATAAAAAATCAACTTCTGTCATTAAGAGAATATTTTTTCTGCTATAAAGTTTTACTTACTTATGCAGAGTATGCATTTTCTCAATTCAGGATATAAGATTACCTCAGAGCAGTTTAGAAGAGCATTTTCCCAACTGAGAAATTACTCCTTAAAGAGTACACCTGCATGATTATCACAACTTCTCTGAAAATTTCTATTTCCACATGCAATCTTGTTCTATGAAATATATGGTCAATAACGTGCCTTGCAATAATAAAATGACAGTGGTTCTTATTATTTAAATTGACTTTCAGAGGAGGCCACTATCAGCATTCTTTATGTTATAGCCTATTAAGATTCCTTAAAAGCTGAAATGTTATTACATCATAGTCCAAACAAAACCTTCCACTTGTCTTTCCACTCTTATCTCTTCAAGTCAATGAGGCAAACCCTGGGAAAATTATACAACCAACCACAAGTATTTAAAATCTGTATTGTCACTACATGCTTCCACTCCCCTCAAAGATTTAGACATTTTTCTTTCAATTTCATCCTTTCATTACCTCAAGGCATGCTAATTAATCAGAATTTCCCAGGTCTTTTGTTGTTCTGACCAAAAATAAAAGACTTTAAAAAGCTCATTCCATCATGTTAAACTTAGTCCATCTACCTTCCACGAAGCCAGGGTAGTAAGAGGGAGGATTAAGGCCACTTGAATGGCTTAGGCCCTATAAAGACAAACCCAGCTCATGCCCTTAGCCATCATCCTTGCCAAAACTGATTTACAGAGAATGACATCTTAACCACAGCTATGACTTTGCGAAGAGGAGGCTGCTGCGTTGGCAGGGTTGGGCATCCAAAGTTGGCTACTGAGTAAGGTGTGATGCGAAGACACAGGAAACCACACTGGCACACCAGCAGAACAGCGTGTGCGCACGTCTGCAAGGGCCGTCTGAAGGGTGGAAACAAGTGTTCATGGACAAAGGCATAAAAATGGCAGATCAATGTGTGCTCTGCTGTGCTTTGTTAATGGGTGGGAACCCCCACAAATGTCCTGATGGAGACTGAAACCTTTTCAAGAAGCTGGTTGTCTCAACTCTATATCTCTTCACCATGCCTTTAAAAAAAATCAAGCAATATCCATCTTTACATTAGTTCAACAGAGAGAATGCGCTACATATCTGAGAGTAAAATGTTCAAAACTCATTATGTGATTTTTGGGGACTTCATCCTATTGACTTTCATTGAAGTTAAATTCCCAAGCACATAAGTCATTTTTATGAACAGAACATGGCCTTATGGGATGGCTAGGTAATTTTTGAAACTTTTGACATATGCAGGTGTTCATGTATTCTTCTTCGTACAATTTACTGTGTGTTTATTTAGTATTCTGGCTTGATTTTCATTAACTTGCAGGGATTCCCTGCAATTCAAGGGTTGCGATTCCCTGAAGTTAATGTGAATAGGATATAAACCAGCACCTCTTATGGTCAGCTGTGGTTGTATTTCACTATCACTGAAATCTACACTCTGTTCTAGACTTTGTAAAACTTTATGCTAAAAAAAACATATTTGCTTTTGAAGTACTTCTGATGTCCCTGGCATGCTAAAGATGCAAAACAAAGCCCACCCCACTTCCAAAAGCCTCCAGAAGACTAAACAAGGACAATGGAGTTAAAGCACTTATAACTGAAGAAAAGACAATAACCAGAATAATGGTTATAGAATTTTTTTTTTTATATGACTAGCTCCTCTTCTCCATGCAGCATTCATGAATCAAATCTGCACAAGCAGGCTGAATGAACAGAGAGTGTGGATTTGTAGTGTGGGTTTGGGAGAGTTTTCAATGCCCAGATGTGGTAGGTTGACCTTGGCTGGCTGACAGATGCCCACCCAGCCAGTGTCTCAGTCCACCCCTGCACAGCAGAAGAAAATAAGATGTAAAAGTTCCTGTGCCAAGACAAGGGAAGTTTCATTATAAGGCAAAAGCTGCATGCAGAAGCTAAGCAAAATAAGGAATGTATTCACCACTTCCCATCAGCAAGCAGGTGTCCAGCCACTTCCTGGGCAGCAGGCCTCAGTACGTGTAGACGTTGCTCAGAAAGACAAATTCCATAACCACAAATGCCCCTGCATCCTTTCCCTCAGTTTTTATTGCTTAGCAAACATCATACAGTATGGAATATCGCTTTGGTCAGTTGGGGTCAGCTGTCTGGGCTGTGTCCTCTCCCATCTTCTTACTCACCCTCAACCTACTGGCCCGTTTCTTGTGGGGTAGAAAGCCTAGGCACTATGCAAGCACTGCTCACCAAGAGCCAAAACGCCGGTATGTTATCAACATTGTCTAGTCATAAATGCAAAGCACAGCAGCATATGGGCTGCTACGAAGAAATTTAACTCCATCCAGCTAAATCCAGTATACCCAGTACAGAAGAAACCCAAAGAAACGCCAAGAGACTACTCTGAGAAAGGCAAATGTGTGAGCAAACACCTCAGTGGGGTACGGAGGGTAAGCGCTTTGGCAGTGAATGTCCAGACTGCAGGGATTACTCCAGACTTCAAATTTGCTTCCAAAAAAATTATCAGAGTCTATTTTGGAGAGAGGAACACTTTGTGATTTTATTTTAAAATATGGGAGAAAAAGGGAAATTAAACTTTAGGTAGGTAAGAAACATTCAGTTTTCTGTTCAAATACTGGCATTGCAGGATTTCACAAAAGTTGCATTTTCAGGAAAGAAAATCACTAGTTTCATAACCAGTGATGTCTCATTGGTTTCAGACAACAGCAAGAACTTTGAAAATTAATAGGAATCCTTTCCCTCTATTCACTCTGAATAATTCTTTTAAAGCCAATTTCTGCTTTTAAATCATCATTACACAAAGGTGGTTGCTTTTTTAATCAGCAGGCATTTTTTAAAAAGGATGTTTCTGCCTGAGAAATCCAAACAAAGAGGAATCCTGATGCGGATTGCAGCCAAAATTGCAAACTGAGCTACGTAAGCTACCACAGAGGTGATCTCGTTCCCTAACGCACATCCTTTCCAGCACTAAGAGAAGGATGCCAACCACAGCCTGTCCTCTCGGTTGCTCCAGAAAACTGTAAGGTAATAGCCCATCTCACACAATTTACAAAGACAGGCAAAAGCTAGAACTTGGAGCAAGCAGTCCAGAATAATAACTATCTCATAGGAATATGCGTGTTCACAGGAAAGTGTATGCCAGCAAGCAAGTTTCGCATAAAACTTCCAACAACTGCTCCAAGGTCCTGTCTTTAGGTCTGGCTTTACTTCCATATAAATGCATGAAAGAGGGAGGCAGTTCTGAAGGGCAAAGGAGTCCAGGAAGGCTGGTCTCTCTTCAAGAAGGAGATCTTAGAGGTGCAGGAGCAGGCTGTCCTCGTGTGCCAAAAGGCTGGCTGGCAGGGAGAAGACCAGCCTGGCTCAATAGAGAACTTTGACTGGAACTTGGGAATAAAAGGAGAATATATGACTTTGGAAGAAGGGGCAGGCTGCTCACGAGGACTACAAGGATGCCATGAAGTTATGTGGGGAGAAAATTAGAAGGGCCAAAGCTCAACTAGAGCTGAGCCTGACTGCTGCTGTAAAGGGGAACAAAAATTATTCTATAAATACCTCAGCAACAAAAGGCGACTGAGGAGAATCTCCACCCTCTGGTGGATGCTGGGGGAAACGTAGTGACAGAAGGTGAGTGAAAGGCTGAGGTACTAAATTCCTTCCTTGCCTCAGTCTTTAATTGTAAGACCAGTTGTTCTCTGGGTACCCAGCCCCCTGAGCCAGAATATAGGGATGGGGAGCAGAATGAAGCCCAAATAATCCAAGGGAAAATGGTTAGTGATCTGCTACACCAGTTAGACACACTCAAGTCTATGTGGCCAGATGGGATCCACCCAAGGGTGCTGAAGGAGCTGGCAGAGGTGCTCACCGAGCACTTTCAGTTACTTATCATAAGCCCTGGCTAACCAGGGAGGTCCCAGTTTACTGGAAGTTGCCAAATGTGACATCCATCTACAAGAAAGGCCGTAAGGAAGATCCGGGAATTACAGGCCTGTTAGTCTGACCTTGATGCTGGGGAACATTATGGAACAGATCATGCTGAGTGCCATCACATGGCACATACAAGAAAACGAAGCTATCAGGCCTATTCAACATGGGTTTATGAAAGGCAGGTCCTGCTTTACCAACCTGATCTCTTTCTATGTCAAGGTGACCCACCCAGTAGATGAGGGAAAGGCTATGGTTGTTGTGTACCTGGACTTCCTAAGGCCTTTGACACCATTTCCCACATCATCCTCCTGGAGAAGCTGGCAGCCCATGACCTGGATGGGTGTACTCTGCGATGGATAAAGGACTGGCTGCGTCACCCAAAGAGTTGAGATGAACTGAATCGAATCCAGCTGCTCAGCCACCAGTGGTGTACCCCATGGCTCAGTATTGGGGCAGTTCTGTTTAATATCTTTATCAATGATCTGGATGAGGGGATCGAGTGCACCCTCAGTAAGTTTGCAGATGACATCAAGTTGGGTGGGAGTGTTGATCTGCCTGAAGGTAGGAAGGCTCTATGAGGGATACGGACCTGCTTGATCAGTGGAGTAAGACCAATTGTACGAGGTTCAACAAGGCCACGTGTTGGGTCCTGCACTTGGGTCACAACAACCCCAGGCAGCGCTACAGGATCGGGGAAGAGTGGCTGGAAAGTGCCTGGCAGAAAGGGATCTGGGGGTGTCGGTCAACAGCACCTGAACATGAGCCAGCAGTGTGCCCAGGTGGTCATGAAGGCCAACAGCATCCTGATTTGTATCAGGAATAGTGTGGCCTGCAGGACCAGGGCAGTGATCATCCCCCTGTACTCAGCACTGGTGAGGCTGCATCTTGAATCCTGTGTTCAGTTTTGGCCTCTCACTACAGGAAAGACATTGAGGTGCTGGAGAGAGTTCAGAGAAGGGCAATGAAGCTGGTGAGGGGTCTGGAGAACAAGTCTTACGAGGAGCAGCTGAAGGAGCTGGGGCTCTTCAGCCTGAAGAAAAGGAGGCTGAGGGGAAACCTTATTGCTGTCTACAACTACCTGAAAGGAGGTTGTAGCATGGAGGGTGTTGGTCTCTTCTTCCAAGTAGCAAGTTATAGAATGATAGGAAATGTCCTTAAGTTGCACCAGGGGAGGTTTAGATTGGATGTTAGGAACAATTTCTTCACAGAAAGGGTTGTGAAGCACTGGAACAGGCTGCCCAGGGAAGTGCTGGAGTCACCTCCCTGGAAATGTTTAAAAGATGCATAGACGAGGTTCTTAGGGACATGGTTTAGTGCCAGAGTTAGGTTATGGTTGGACTCAATGATCTTGAGGGTCTCACCCAAACAAATTGACTCTATGATTACATGATTCTATGAAAGCACGAGCTGCATACACCAACTAGGTATCCTTCCTTTTGATAGATCTTCATGACTGTCCTCAGGATCAGAAAAGAAACTTAACAACTGAGACTGCCCTTTTTCTTCTGCCTAATGTGCAACACAACTCCTCCTAGTTTGCTAGGTGAAAAGGCCAGAAACATACACAGTTTCAAAGAGCCTAACAACTGTTGGAGACACCCCAAACTTGTCAGCTAAAACACAGTTGTAGGCCCTTTTACAACTCTTCTTGTTAAAAGTCAGGTGCTGAAATCTGGAAATCAGCAGAATTTTCTGCAATGTCAAATAAAGATCTCTTAAAGTGTACCAACATACACTAGATTGTGAATTTTTGCTCCTATGCCCAGTCAGCTACTCACTCAATGGCCCCTTTAATTTCTGGTCCAAAACAGGCACTAGTCAGTTTCAGCTCTAATTTTTACCTATGGTAATAAGAGTAAAGTTTTCATCAAATTATCTTTGAAAACACGTTCTTGGGTTGTTGTTTTAATTTAACTCCACAAGAAGCAGCAAAACACAACCATAGCCTCACATAACAAATACCTGCTATACTAACAACGTCCTTGTTTCTCTTTAGGTATTATACCTGGGTACTACTAAGAATGCGCGTGAAACTAAACCACACTGTATTTTACCACAGGCAAGCATGTTTCACCACCTAATGCATACATACACAGGCAAAAAAGTACAGTTACCCACATGTCTAACTCTACCAAGCCTTAAATTAACTCTTCATAAACAGGCATCTATGAAAGTCTGAAGTCTTCAAGATGCCATTTCGATCTTCACGTTTTCTACTCTTCTAATCCTGCTATTGCCATCACAGAATTTTTGCCACCATGTTTTTCAAAAGGGTGCAGGTGAGTGGCGGGAAAAAAACATAAATATTTCTAAAGTTATCAATGGGCTAAAGTAGGGTGCTTCATTGAACCGACTACGCAATCTTTGTGATATTAGTTTGAAAAGGTACAATGTGATCAGTCAAATTAATTAACAACCCAATAGCTTGACCATATGCATTGAAGTAAATCCTCTGGAACAGTGTGTCTCACATCAGTAAAGGTGTGTAAATTCTTAAGTATTTATGGGACTGGATCACAGCTGTGATCAGAGTAAACCTATATATTTTATTAACCTAAACAACTAAATCATATCTATATAGATTTCAACAGCCACAACAAAATTTTCTATTTTAAAGAAACAATGAAAACGCCTTATCAGGAGTATGTTTGTTAGGATTGTAACTTAGCCCTCGGTTTCTCGTCTACAACTCCTAAAAAATTACTTCTTTCTCCATGAATTTTTTAGAATAAAGAAATCTTAGTCTAGCTATAACATGCTAGGCAGTCACAAAGGGAAAATGGAGATTATTATCACTATGTTCAAGTCTGGTTTTAACAAACCCCTTGCAAAAGATTCCAGCATCTAATTTAAAAGACTCATTTTAGTAATCTGTGGGTAAAGAACTATTCAAATCATTCAGTTTGACCATTAATGAACTTATAGGTTAGTATGAGGTGAAGGAATTCATGACAAGAGCAATCATGTGGAAAGAATCTGCTCATGACTATTTGTTCTTGTTTTGTAGAACCCTTTTTTTTTTTCTTTTTTAATCCAATCAACATGGATTGGTTCTTTCTGGTTTAACATTCTACAAAGTTTCTTAAGTCTCCCCAGAGACCGAGGAATTCAGAATCTTTCTTGAACCAGAATCCCTAAAACTGAATATAAGACGAAATATAGAATAAAAGATTAACAGTGAATTTTTTTGTTCACACAGAATCCATGTCCTAATGTTTGATGTATGTCTGTAGAAAATTAGGTTAATTGCTGTAGCACTTAAGAGAGCATTTTTGTTAGTCAAGAATGGGCATATACTTTTCCTGTATTCTTAAACTCTCCTAATTCTATTTATAAATCAACACCTCTCAATAAATGTCAATTTTTACAAACACGAACTGGTAAAAAAAAAGGAAGTTAAAGATCACACTCAACATATTGTTCACCACAATAAAACATTTGGCCAAAAATGTACCTTCTTCCTAAAAACATATACACAGCTTCACACACATCTTTTTCACGATGATTCTGCTGAGTCACTCATTACACATAGAAGGAGTGATAGAAGGCACTGCATGCCTCAAATGGTATTAGTGACTTGACATCTATCAACATTTTCCAACCATGGAGCTGTCTGTAAATGTGCTCATGTAGGTTTCCTTTTCACAGCCAAGCTAAGGGGGATCAACAAAGGTACCGAGAAGACCTTGCTTGCCCCCCACCCTCAACATCAGGCACGTGGTCCCACACATTTTGAGTTCCCACTTGGTGTTTGCCAGCTTGCTCGTGCTCTTCCCCTACCTGCCATCAGGAGGTGAAACAGAAGGAGAACCTGAGAGGCGTCTGGGCATGGTGACCCACTCGTGTGAACAGAGGGGCTCTGGGCTCAACAGGGCCACGCCATCCGGGGCCACGCTGCACATCTGAAGTGCCCACTGAGGACACACCACTGGCAGACAAAATAGGCTCCTCATCTCGAGGTAAACAAAAACTGCTTTTCCTTGGTTCTAGTTCTTACAGGCAAACGCCAGCACTGTTCGTCAGAATACTGCCTAGACTGAGAAAGCATATATGTCAAACCATCTGCAGACACCCAAAAAATCTGAAACCTGCTAAAAAAACGACTGCAGCTGCAAATCTTGTTTTGATGAGTTTATTGCTGATTTCCTTACCTAAAAATTCAAAGGCTGGTATTCACAAAACCTTACTTCCATTGTAGCTCATAATCAACTCATCACTACATTATTAAAAATCAAAAAGGCTGTGCAGAACCTTACACAGTTTTGCATGGTGCCAACAACAGCAAAACAGACCATTTTGTTTGTATATGCAATTATACAAACAAATTATATAATTAATGTTTGCACAGTGCTTGAATGTATACAATTTCTTTCTTTCAAGAGCTGTTCATATTTATCAGGTGGCAATATAAAAAAAAAACAAGACCAGGGTGTCTCAGCTGTGCTCTGCAGTGCAAGAACCCAACTTACACTTCTGTAAATGCAAAATGAAATTTCAAAAAAGCGCCAATAAGTTTCTTAATTCACTTCCACTACACTGAGACCTCAAGATGAGTCAAAGTGAGACCATTGCTGGAGGCTTTAAAAAAGCCCATCAGTGAAACGTGCAAGTGGCTACAGCAAATTGAAGCTCATCATCGTGCAGTCATTGTTTTGAGACTTCACTTTCCTGACAGGCTTCCATGAGCACAGAAGAAACAAGAAAAGTTCAAGTACTTTCTAGGTGCTTTTATACCCCATACACTGTAGAGTAAGAATTGTACAGTGTGTGGTAATGCTCTAATTTTTTTTCCACAAGCTATGTTGTGCTTTAGGCTGTTTAAAATGAATAAACCAAGTGCGGGGTACTTTTTGTTGTAATGTAGAGACTCTAGCCTGTTTCATTGTCTTTCCTTTACTTTTGGCTTCCATATAGAAACTGTCAACCTTCTTTTTTATTTTTTTCCCTGCAGGCTACAGAGGGTCAGAGTGCAATAAGCTGGGTCTGGAAACTTTGCTTTCAGTCTTCACCTTTCATGTGTAAGGCCATAAGATAACCACAATCTGTATTTCAGAGGAGCAAAGCTAAGATGCAACAAGCACGCTCAGACTAACACAGCAATGCTCGCCCCAGTGTCGAAGCACAGAACAACAACCAGTCCAACAGGACTGACCCTACAGCGTTTGGCCTAAACAAAGTCAATAGTGAAGTAAAAGTAAACAAAGTGAAGTATAGAAAAGAAAGTAAAGCAAAACTGCATCTTCCTGGTGAAACCTGTGAACTTCGAGGCACAATGCTTCCCAGGTCTCTCCCTCAGGAAGTAGAGCTTTGCAAGGCTTCTCAAGTAACCTGAACGTCATTTACACAGATTTGGTCCGTGGCGTTCCCCTTGGCTTGTAGCAGGGCAATTAGCAGCATATTCCCTTTGTACAGCTGGCAGAATTATATTGTGGTTAAGTAAACACGGGGCATGTACACTTTGTTTTCCTCTCCTCCCACAGATAGCCCTTCACACACTTTCAGCTACGACACCCAAACAAATTTCAATCAGCAGTGGTCTTACCAGAAGTAAAAGGCAAAGCAGTAAAATAAATCTGCATGAAAAAAATCACCCTCTTGTGCAAGAAGAAGGCTTCACTTACCCACACAGCTGATGTTTCACACTGCAGCTATACCTGCTCTGTAACTATGTATTTTTGTAGCTTATCGTGCATGCTGTCACAGCAGCTTTTCATCACTCTATAAAGAAACTAGAGACTTTGGGGGAATTTGAACAGTGCTTTGAAAAGTCTGAAAATAAAAGGTACCAATAATGGGGAAATAACAAGAGCATAATGAGAACAGGAGAAGATAGACTGGAAGCAAGAATATTATCGCTGAAAAGCAAGAGGTAGACTTACCATTGCCCTCCACCTAATTTGATTTTGCCGCATGTGTTAAAGTACCACTTCCCCTAAAGGACCTTTCAACATGCATTACCAGTTTGGGAAAATGACAAGTACTAACCTGTGTCTTTACTGAGTTATCACACCTGCCATGGGCACTAATTTAGAGGTGCTACTGCTCATCCTTGCCAGAAATTCACCCTCCACATACAGCTACAGGCCTAATGCAAAGAATCACGTTGTGAAATTTTGCATAGGACTCAGCAGCATTTGGAAGATGTTTATTAACATTCTTTGACCAAGTACATTTCAGACAAAAAGAGACAGCCTGACACGTAACTGAGCTGTATGGCCACAGGCACCGTGCAGACATTTGGACACTACTGTAATTTGCAGTTGTACCTTTTTTGCACAGAAACAGCAGTAGATTTTGGCAGCTACAGTATTAGCAATGATTCAGAGTACTTAGAAGATAAATTTCTAGTGAAAAAAGTTGCAAAACTCTAGATCAGCGAAAGAAATAGTAAAATAGTAGTTTTCCACAAAAGCTAACAGGCATGAATACAACATAGGTAGGTAATTTCATGTGTGGTTTTGCTCTTTTTTTCTTTTTTTTTTTTAATATAAGAGAGAAAATCTGGCATAATGTCCTGCTGCAATACAAAAAAGCAGCTGACATGGTGTTTTCTTTGGTGATGGGAGTATTATAACAAACACAGAGCAGTAATCAGTGGCCATGATTTTTCTGCTCATAAGTTAGACAGTTTTACTACTTGATTCACTTGTACATAGGAGTAAAGTAGTTTGCATCTTGTATTTTGAATTTGTGTTGCATCAGTCATGAGCATATAAATTTAGCATGTGTGCATATATTACTGTGTAAACAGATAATAAGCAGAAATACTGTACACAATTAGAATATGCACCAAAAAAATTGATGAAAATAGTAACTAAGAATCAAACCCTAAACCTTATCATACTGTACTGGGAACATCAACTCACATATTTTAATAAAGTCATCTGAACTTCAGATTGCATCCTTTGCAACCAAGTGTTAGGTATGAACAACCAAAAATACTGATGATCATTTTTTTTCCTTTCAATAATTCAAAACAGTATTTTTAAAACGTTTGCAGTTGTAAAATCAGGTGCTTTTCCAGTCTACACCTTACTATTTCTTTAACATTTTGTTTTTTCCCATTCTAAAATAACCCAGGGCTTTCAAAAAGTTAGAGAGAAGACAGATCAAAAAAAAAAAAAAAATCGTTACAATTATTCTTGAGTAAGTGACATATCTTTGGCAATTAATAACCCAAACTCAATTAACTGTCTTTCAACGCTATTTTTTACCTTAATTTCAACAAAAGTTCTCCTCTGATGAATAACATATCATGGAATTTAACTGGAATGAAATAAATAAATCAGTCTAAACCTCTAGAATCTAACATAAATTTTTTTTCCCACACTTTCAATACTTTTGAGGAAATAGCCAGTATAGACATAGTTTTCCATGAGATTCTATGGAAGTCTAATATTTGCTAACAAAGCTTCTATGACTTGTCCACAGAGGCTAAAAATAAACTGCTCCAGCAACCTTTCATTCTGAGTTTCAACTTCAAACTTTGGCAGGGAGAAGCCGTTACCATCTAATAATCTTTCCCGCTCCATAGACCCTACCACCTCTCTGAGGATAATTTTACAAGTCTCCCAATTAAATAAGAAACTCATGGTGGAGCCAGGGAATGCTCACGCGATATCATCTGTTCATCAGAATGTACCAACTCCTGCTTTGGTGACCAACAGAGGTCACAGCCACGTAGAAAGAGCTTTCCAGGTCATATTTGCAGAACTCTCAGATCGCACTGGGGCTGATCTTCCCACTCATGAGGCCTTATGCAGAGTAACCAGCCCAAGAAGGTCCATATTTTCTCCTTGGTTACCTTTTGTAGTACCACAGTTACCAGTGATTGTGACTGCCTTCTATAGAAGGCACAAAGGAATGTCTGTTTCCTTCTTCTGAGAAGAAGACCTGTGCATCACGTCCTAGGTTTCAAGGCTGAGAATACTTCAGCCATTTGCTCTCAGAAACAAATAAATAAAAAATCTCCCTTTTACCCCTTATAAATGTCAGTGCAAAACAATAACAAAATGCACAAGTCTAAATAGGTCCTTCAATCTACAGAATATCAAGACCCAAATCTATGAAAATAGATACACAAATAGATACACAAATCTGCACAAGAACTGAAGCCAATCTGAATGCGTACTTACAATCAACACAAGTGCACAAGCACTTGCTAAACTTGAATCAACAGTGGTGTTCACAAAGGAGTTACACCCATATTTGAATTACATTTTCAAATTTCAATCCCAGTTGCCCGACATATACTGACATTTTCATTTTCAGTGGCCCAGACTTCGATCCTTCACTCCCATTAGCCCTTAACTTTACACAGTGTAGTATTTGGTAGGCAAACGGGGATCAGAATCTGTCACTACAATGTCTTCCATATCAGATAATAATGATGTCTGGCAAAGGCAAAACTTAAAATCAAGATCAATTCAGACTTATTTTTCATATTAGGCTCATCACTGGAGTTCACGATTCGTTTGTTTGTTTTTTCCCACAAGAGAAAGAATTCTTGCAAGCCCCAAGTTTCAGTTTCTCCACCTCACAAAATTACAGCTTAATGAACCTGCTCTTTACCTAAGCAAGTTTTCCTTTTCCATCAGTGCTGTTTGACGTAACTGGAAAGGGCTGAGCTGCAGGAAGGTAAGAGGCGTGCCGAGGACATACGCAAGAGAAGAAGTCAGAGTTATCTGAAGTATGGGATGAAGCTCCAGGGCACACCCTGCGCAAGTAAGAAAGGTTTGATGACAGAGCAGATGTAGATGGAAAGGAGAGAGGATTGTGACGCTGGGATGACCAGGACTTACCTGCCACCCTAACCGGTGGTCTTTGGTACCACCAGTGAGGGGGCCATGTGGAACAGGCATGGGTGAAAGGTTTTCCAGTAGCAAACTGAACACTTGGTCTGTCTCACTTGTTTTTCAAGTATTTCCTGGGGCAGATTCAAAGCTGCTCTGCCTCTCAAACACCCAGTGAGCTAAACATCCCAGTGAGATATCAACCCTACTTAATTTCTCTACAGGACTTGTCACAAGGTCAATAGAAGTTTCAAAGCCTTCAGCAGCTTCCATATTTAGCAAGAAAATGATATTCCTTTTTGTGAGAAAGGAATTCAAGACAGTCATAGGAAAAAACGTAAAGAATTAATGCTGCTGGTCTTACACAAGATTCCAGACAGAGTTAGCAATTTTACTATTAACTACACAAAGCCTTTTTATGAAACAAATGCTTCCCTTCCCCATCTAAGTTAACAGTAATAAAAAGACTCACCAAAAATTGGGTTTCACTGGGTTTTGAATACTGCCCAGAGTTTGTGTGATTACAAACGAATATGAATATATAAATCTATGTAAAATTAATTTCCTCATTCCTTTTCCCTCTCTATGCATCTCTAAAATGCACTCAATGACCAAAAATTATTTTTATTATGACTTCTCTGCTCCTTCTCTCACCTTCACACCAAAATAAGTGCAGTTAAATAGCAACCACTTCCACTGCAACCAATTAAGATGCCAGAAACAATATTCCCATCAAGTGAAACCCAGTAATTTCAGAGAAAAATACACATGGCTCACGGGAGAAATTTCCATATTCTTATGAACAGACATGATGCATTAAAAAACAAGTGGCTTTCACATTAAATAAGACAGGCGACAGTATTTCACACCAAAGAAGAAAGTAACTGAGAAAGTATATACAAGATGGGAAAGATGTGAGCATAGCAAGAGGTCAAAATAGAAAGCCACTTTAGGTGGTGCAGGAAAGGTACCAAGAGTCTGAGTACGGATTAAGTGGGCAAAAGCTACCAGCCTTGCACCTCTGTGGGCAAAGAAGAGTCAGGCAGCAGCATTAAGCAGCCCACTGCCCAGGATGAACAGCATTTATCTTCCATTACAAAAGGTTTTTAAAACATTTCCTCCTGTTTGAAAGCCAACTCATTTTCTAGCTACATGCTTAAGCACATAAATATCCGAGAAGTCCTCTCTTGATGCCAAAAGCATTAAAACATTAGCAAGAAACAGTGTGGACTGTGTTAGAAGACAAATTTCGCTAATTAATTGACACCAATGCTGTGTCAGTAGTTTTTCAGAAGAAAATTTCTTCAGGAATGCTGATTTACAGACCAATTACAGTTTTGTTAGCTGGACCCTGAAAACCAGTTGCAGATTTATTAACAGATACTCAGACAGTAGGATATAACAAACATAAATTCAGTCTGGACTATATATGCTACTGCTGAACTCTTGACTTATCCTCTGAAATTAACCATTGGAAACATCTCAATAGGACAGAACAAGGAAGCTAAAGTGTATGTTATGCAATTAAGAACTACATTTAGCCACCCAAGTATACTTCCTGTTGATAATGTCAGCAATGATGATTACTGCCTGTCATACTATACCCGTATTTGAATAAAGCGTGACTTATACATTCAAGCAAATTTTGAATTTATTCTGGGTTTTCCCAACTGCCTTTTTAGTAAAAGTATCTATTTTATTTTTACTTTTCTAAGGAAAAATTACTAAACCGTATACAGACATGTTTTTTAAAAAAACTTCTGGGCTCAAAGCACTTCTCTAGGGTGTTTCCAAACAATTCATGGTAAAATTCTTGGTGACCCCAAAGCCGTCTCAGCAACCAAATTTAATTCAAGTCTCAGAAATAGAGAGCCTGAAACAAACTCTGTTCCTAAACTGCAAAGCTAATTTTGTGTGTGTATGTAAAAGGCAGGCTATAACACTAGTTAAAAGCACTCTGCTTAGTCTTAGACTCATCATTCAAGTAAAAGTAAAGAAGCAAATTAAAGAAAAGAGCCATTCGGGTGAAATAAAGAGAAACATCTCTCATCAAAACCCCAAGATTTGAGGATACTGAAAATCAGAGAACCTTCGTATCTCCATTTTAATTCAGTCAACACCGAATACCAGCTGAACAGAAGAACAGAAGAACCTGTACAATTTCATTGCTGCTCGTACAAGATCATCACTCACGGTGTTCATAACCAATAAAACCTGAATACATTATAACGTTAATAAAACATAATCCAGCCTAAAAAATTCACTCTTTGTCTGGACGGAACCCCTTTTTGGAAATGACATGATAACATTCCTCTCGCCTTGAAGCTCCCAGAGCGGTTCACAGGCGTTGGATGCCACAGCTCTCTAGTTGTTACCACATTATTTATAATGGCTAATTCAGAAAACTTACCTTAGGCCTTGGCATGCCTATTGCATATCAGCTAACCAGCATTGTCTGCCACAGGCATTAACAGCTGTCATCTTCACTAACAACTGGAGGACTGAATCAGACATTGTACCGAGACAGCCTTCCTGAAACCTTCTTGGGACTATTCACCAGGGCTATACCACCTACACACCACAGACTCAGAAATCACATCTGCCAAATTTAATCACTTACATTTTTAGCATTATCTTCGACCAATAAGAAAAGCAAAGAACATTTTTGGTGAAATGTGGCTTTAAAGCTTGTCATTACCAGTTTCACTGGTAAAGTCACAGCAGTCAATAACGGCTATTTTTCCATAATTGTGTTTACCCCACAAGGTTACTGTGGGAAATACAAGATAAAGAACACACTCGGCTGTTGCAATTCATATTAATACAAAGACCACAGTAAGCATTTCGTGACAGTATATTTGTTCCAGTACCTTACACTTAATACCATATTAAAAATGTTTTTGTTTGTTCAAGAGAGAATAATCTCTCCATTTAGTTATTCACTATAGATACATCACACCCATCACTATATATTGTATTTTCATTACTGCTGTGATGACATTACCACTGTAAAGACCATGTTACAGCCTTGCCAGGAAAGGCAATATGGTTCAAGAAGAACACAGTGGTAATAGGCAAAAAAGCCAAAACAATCCACAAAATTCAGTATTTACACAAACCTGTGCTTAGCTGTGCACTAGGCTGCTTTTTGGCTTCCTGCTCCCCCACATAAATGCACAAACAACTTGTTATTTTTCTGTAGGTGCACATGCAGCTCTGAAATTAATTTTATGTTTGACATCAATAAATCGCACTTCATGTGGAGATCTAAAAGCACTGTATACATGTAAAAATAACATTCAAAAATTGCCAATGAAAATAATAGCAAATTCAAGAGACTTACCTATATTCAGAGCAAAATACTCAAATCTTACTTCACTCAGAGAGAGAGGTGGCCTCAATGGAGTTTTCAAGAATTTTCAGGTACCAAACTTCAAGAACTTTTGTATTTCAACAAGATTTTCTACTCCAAATTTCCCCTACAAAAAGGTGGTTGAAACATGCATCTATCTACATGAAAACAGATTTTGCTAGTGCCACCTCCTGGTGATAACAAAAACCTGAAAAATCATGCATTAAACTGAAGATTCTCAAAACAAAGTGAAAATTTAATCGTTTAGCCTGTTTCGGTTCGCTTGTTTATGATGGCTTGACCTGAGCCCATCAAATTTTCCTCTCCCTCTTCTTTAAGGGGGATACAAAACTCATTAGCCATTCTTAGGATGGCATTAAGTGCAGATGCACGATCATCCTTTAATCAGTGACTATGAAGAAAAAAAAAAAATAAATGCCACATTCCTGGAAGAGTCACCGTCTCAGGAAGGTACATCTACCTTGATTTTATCCTTTGGGAATTTTGCTGGGTGGACATTCAAAGGCATACTGAGATCTCCACTGTAGGGATTCGGGTTGTGAGCTTGGTGCAGCCTCCCCATCCAACTTGCCCATGGTTTTTTTGCAGCATTCAAGCTGCAGATACTCTTTGGATGCTACTAACAACAGCAAGCTGCCATCACGGCAAAAACAGGTGTCATAAACCTGTCGATAAGTACACCCTATCACCTTCAATCGGTTTGCCCCAGTCTGAAAGGTTAATATTTGGTCTAAGAAAATTATAAAATACGAGCTTTAATTAAATCTACCCCTTCACTACACTGCATTTTGGATAGCTGCGATTAAAGGTCACTGTCCAGACCCACAAAGCAGAGGATAAAGGTATACAACTGGGTATGAGAGAAACTAAATTACACTTTCAACATCGAATGGGTAAATGTTGGCAGTATGCCTAATACTCTTGAAGGATTTTACAGTTCCCGTGTAAAGTAGATCCTTTTTGGCACAAAGCCTAACACTCATCAGGGAATTTTTCTAAGTTGCCTGAGGCCTTTATAACACATAGTCCAACATGCATTCACCAGTTATTTTTATTTTCTGGAACACTTCATTCTCAAACAAAATTCTGAATGCTCAAGATAAAAACTCTGCACAGTCAAAGTCAATGTCCATCACTGCCTTCCACAATTTGCGTTCAAGAGCTGCCTGAACATCATGAACCATGCCTGAAACACAACAGATAAGAAAAAAAATTCAACCTGAATTAAGCACTCTAAAGCAGTGTCTTGCAACAGGAATCTGTGCACCACCTTTTACACAAAAAATGAAGTAAACCTCCTGTACGTTCTGTGAGAGGGATACCAAGAACCGCAACAAACCTTCTCAAACCCGACCAGGACTGCTGGTCACCCAGCCCTAAAACTAACTGCAGAATTAAACTCAGGGAGTCTCATGTTCTCAGCTGTGCCTTTTTGCAAAGACCTAGACCAGACAAAAGAATCCACCGAGACCCATCCCTGCTGTCTTCAGAACGGATTCTCCAAACAATTGCCAGAGCTGCAAGCAATTATTTCCTTGCCTTGATGGATCCTGGGTTGTTTTTCAGGCATATGAAGGCCACTGAAGCATATACAAAGCTGGAAAATGTGTCACGCTGCATAAAACTAAGATCATTATCAATCACTTTGCTGTACCTAAACATTGTCAATAATCAGGCTTTAAAACTGCTGATAATTGATTATAGAAAACAACTGAGAAGGAAAATAAGTCTTGAGCCAAGCTTTCTGCATAAGGAACTGCACAGAATACTGATGAACATCTTTTTTTTTTTTCAGACTGCACCAACTGACACATAAAAAAACAGTACCAGAGAGCAAAATAAGTATGTTAAAGAGATTTCAAGTGCGGCTCAAGCTGCTTACTGATTAACACTTCTGCATATAACACTCCTCACAGACCTGTGTGGTTATTGTTCAAAAGTGAAACAAGGCTCTCTTGGCAACTGGAGACAAACGATCCTCCCTGACCAAGTTCACAGTTTTCACACAGCTTAGCGGCATTGGAGCCCCTTCTTCTTCCACAGCCTCCAGGGGAAAAAAATTAAAATCCCAAGATTTAATGCCTGTCAACTATTTCCAGGATAAGAAAGAGCCTTAATGATCTCCATCAAGAAGCATGCTCATGTTACACGTGAACGTCAGCTGAATCACTTTACTAGAAAAAAAAATTACAGTGATATATGCAAGAAAATAGGGAACAAAACACACAATTGGTTTTTATGTCAAGGAACAAACTTAACACTTCAGGAAACACAGAAATGGAAGATGACAGCTGTCTTTTCAACAGCCCTGGTAAAGAGAACAAAAGGTGTCCATGCCCATCTGCACAAGTTTCTGCATTTCTTTCTAACAAATGTCCAGATTTGCTTCTTCAAGTCCCATCTCAAGTGTTCTCATGCCACATCTTCACAACTATAACATAGTCTTAGTCACATACGCAGATGTTGATTACACTGGTGGAGCAAAAAGCCAGACTGGTTTTCAAGGCTTGAACTCCCCACATCTGCAGCATCACCTGCTGCCAGGGGCAATGGGGACGCAAGCAGGTGGCCACAGCTACAGCTCTCATGACTTAAGAGATGCTCACAATTTCTAAAAAGCCTTCCCAGACACACCAGTTCAAACCACAATTGCGATAAGGGAGACCAGAAGTCAGGCCGACAGGCTGCCCCTCCCCATGTCTATGTTGGACCTCTCGGTTGGGTTACGAACACGGTGGCTGGAGGTACAGCACTGACCACAGCGATTCAGACCAAGGATCCAGCTCCCTGAGCGGGACCATCCCCACAGTGGTTCTTGTGAATAACGCTGAGGGGAAAACACTGAACTACTCCCCACAATCCCCTTCCCTAACTACCTACACCAGCAGGGACGGCCTTCAAAAACATACAGAAGAGCTACTAGGTTTTCTAGAAAACAAAATACTGTTCACATGTGTATGAAGTGCAGATAAGCTGGTAATAAATCCTTGACATCACCACATTTAGATCACAGTTCTAATTTGAACTATTTGAAATTTACGCGCTTTTAAAAAGTCACCTTCTTAGTAGAACACTCACTAGAATGCTGAATTTTTAAAAATTATATTATTTTTCATTACAAGACTTTTGTGAAAAGATACGCATTCAAGAGAGAAGCTGAAGACCAGTGCTGGCCAGGTTATGGCTCTTGTGTCTTCCTTCACTGTTCTCACCTCTTTCCCCTTTCTGCTCATTCTTGGCTGATGTCTCTCCAGCTCACTTTCACCTAGATGGATACTGTCAGAGAAGATTTCTTTCTAGGTTAGAGTAAATCTAAAAAGTGTGAAACTGAGTATTCAGAAAAAGCGGTCAAATATACATATCAAACAAAATGAAAGACTGTAGATTTCCAATGCCAAATATGCGTATTGTTATGCCTGCATTTTGCACCTAGTTTCTATGTGAAAACATTTGATATGGGTACACAAAAATGTACACTCTTAGAAAACAAAAAACAAATCTCTACTATCACATTTTTATGTGCTTAAAAAAAAATAACCACTACTATTTTATTTTTCATATGCATAATGTAGTACTAGAATGCAAATTATACCATCAGTACCACACACAAGGTAAAGTTACTGAAGTCAGAGATGCACACCAGTGCATGTTCAGACTTGCCTTCTTTCTCCATACAGTAACACAGCACAATGTGCTTCATGTTCTCATCATGCACAAAAGCACAACACTTTCTGTTAGTGTGACCTAGGTGTCATCCTTTCTAAAAAACTTTTCCTTCCAAAGTTTTGTAACATTATACAAGGTAGTCTTCATGCAAAGTAAAGACTTGAGTGTTGTGGTTACTGTAGATTATTACTGTTCTCTTTTTGTGCACTCAGCACCATCTCCTGACAAAAAATAAGCCTCTGCAAAAAACAAATCACACAACTGGATTGCCCCGGAATATTCTGTTATTTCATCCATCATAAACTGAAACTCCTGTCGTAGAATGCCAAAGTAGTATTCCAAAGCCACCAAGTCATTTTGTTGTGTATCTTGCTGCTTTTTACTATTCCATGTGTTTTCAAGTTTAAAAAACCCCAAAACCAACTTTGAACAGTCCAAACCTCTATAACTGATATTGAAACAACTGTAAATGGAAAACTGTTGTCTTCTTGAAATGAAGGTTTAGCTAAAATAAGTACCTACCAAAAGGCATTTCTCTCCATGTACTCAACACTAGAAAGGGATAAAATACGAAAGAGCTGCACAAGCATAAACTACATGAATAGTTCTGTAAGGTTTACGGTCTTATTTACATACATGCTATGCTTTATATAGCATAGCAAGGTTCAAAGTCTTAGAAAATTATCTGGGGGTGTCCAAGTGAAGGAGACTTAGCTATTCCATAGAAGGTACATTCCCAGCATGTATGATCTTCAACGCTATAAGTGGTCCTGCTAATAACAAGAACTTCAAAGCATGACGAATTACTAATCCTGATCCATAGAAACAAGGAATCTGAAGTCCATTGCATCTGAAGGCCATAGTATCTTGTTTATTCAGCGTTGTTTATACATAACCTTCCCTAACATGAGCCCTTCAGCTGAATTCTCAGTTTGCTGTCCCACAAAACAGCAGACTACTTAACATATGTGAGAGCTGATCAGGCCAAGAAGGAAAGATGGAAATGACAGCAGTGAGAAACAGAGCAGTAAGGCATAGCTGATTGAAATCCCCAAACCAAGGACATTATACCAGGGGATGCTCTCCTCACCCTGTGATGCTGCTCTGCAACACAATACTGCAGGTGGATTAGATGTAGGGCTATTTTAGAGATCCCAGCATGGATCCCCTGGTTTTAGGCACACAATTTTGAAGACAGCAGGAACCAGGTTCTACTTGTAGTGAAAGCGGGAGAGAAAAGTTCCTGCAAAGCTCATCATGTGAGGAGTCCACCTCACTTCACTGTAGCAGAAGTACGTGCTGCAAATTACACCCACCATCACCACAAAAGCGAGCACCAGAGGGGTGATCTCAGAGGTCACCCAATGAATATGTATACACACTACCACTGGTCTGACTCAGCAGAGCACTCAAGCATGCAGTCAACTTTCAACTTGTTCTGAAACGATACTGGTTTCAAGCCTGCAAGCATTGCCAAAGACCGATGAACTTCCTAAGGTTTCAAACAGAAGAGGCTAAGAAAAAACAAACAGATAGAAGTAACACACTTGAAATAAGGCAGGAAATCCATCTCCTTTTCTGCACTTTCACTCAGATATCAACCCCAGCTTTTTTTAATCATTATTTTGAACCTTCTAATTATTTTCTATACTATAAATGCTCATGTCTATGTACATTCAGTTACAAAAGTATGATAGCAAAACTCCTCAAAAATAGTATACCTATCTCCAGCATGACCAGAGATGAGAAGTACTGAAAACTTAAAAGTTCTGGTTTGACTTCAAAGACACAAGCGCAGACAGTCAAGTATTTTCTCTTACATCTCTGATGCACAATCACTTACAGAGGACCAGCCTCCAAATCTTGTGAGGGCTGTGCATCATTATTTTCTACAGCACAAACAGTGGTTCAAAAAAATAGATTCCAAATCCATGGTCAAGACATGCTCCAAAGTGCTTTACAGCTCATCCAGCCTAAGCACTCTAAAAAGCATGACTACATTGCTGCTTTCATCCTAAGCAGCTGTTAGTCACCAGTGGAAAGTTGTGTTCATACATCCAAGGAGTATTTCTGATAGCACTCACAAAATTCTGCTGGCGCAGAATATAAAATAACTATCTCGATTTGTTTAGTTAAGAGATTAGGTTAGCAAAACAAAGTCAAACTATGCTGTTCATAAATAATCTTAGGACAACTCAGGCATTATGAGCACTTGCTGTGTAATACAAAGCCTCTGGGAATAATCAAACAATTAATTACTTTTGTGGAAAACAGCAAAACATTTTGTTTCAGTAACTCTCCCTTTGTAGTAACAGAGTAGTAAAAAGATGGGATTCCATCTACTAAAACCAATACCATCTGGGTATGCGATATTGGAGAAGAAGTGCTATTACTAACAGCAATAGAAAAAGGAGTCTTATCTTCACCTGTGCATGGGGAGACAGTATTTCCAAATTCTTGCTGGTTTGCCTTTAAAGACTGCGGGGATGGCAGTCCTGGGGGCTGTGGGACTTGTAATAGAGGCTTACCATTCGTAATAATTTGTTTCCTGGGACTTAGAGCAGGAAGGTGAATAGTACTGTCAATGATGTTGCTCTGAGGAGCTACTCCTCCTCCAAGGGGCATCTCTAAGTGTAAGCTGGCAGACAAGTTTCCAATAGCTGTGCTTGGGGTCCTGCTATTTGAAGGTGGGCAGGGCATTCGTGCATGAACTCTGATAGGTGGGATCTGCTGTCCACTGATCATCCCAGGTCCACGGGGAATACCTGTTGTCCAATGGCTCATACTGCATGACCTCCCATTCATTTTTAAGAAATTTATGTAATCAAAGTGTGTTTTTACAGACCCACATCTATGACTGATATAAATCCAAAGTCAGTAAGCAATCCATTGTGTATAATGCTATTTAAAAAAAATACATAAATAAAAATAATTGATATTGTTGTAATTAATACATGAAAGAAGACATGACTTAACTTTGTGATATTACTGTTTACAATAAACAAAGTACAAGCACTATATGATCTGTCAGGGAAAATGTACAAAGCCAAGCAATGACTTCAAGCTCTAACAGAGAGAAAACCTGCTTCTTCAAAAGATAAAGTGTGCAATAAGGTCAGCTGCCTCCACATTAGCTAAACCAGCCATGAAATTAAGTGAATGCTGACCCAAGTGCAGGAAAGCAGCCACGAGTGAATAGGCTCCCTGATAGGAAGTTGTCATTAGGATGAAAACGGCTATCGTCCCTTTTTCTCCTACATCTGTTAATTTAAATGGTGCCGAAAAGCATACACAGTAGGCCAGTACTATGCAGACAGAGGCAAAACAGAAAAGAGATACCAGTTAACATTCCAAAGCATATGCACACAACAAAAATGAAGAGGAAACAGCAAAACTATAGAAATACCTCCACAGTCTTTCAAACTCCATGGTGCTTCGCAATGGAAAAGTATTGCAAGAAAGCACAGCACAGAAGTATTCATAAACAGAACTGCAATCACTTCAAAAGTGGGTGCTTATTGCAAGCCCATAGATGTGACATAATTTAAATGTAATCATACAGTAGCAAATTTTCAAGGACATCTTTCAAACTATACCTATAATTTTTGATCTCCGAGTTGTTGTCATTTATATTTTTTCTGTTATTTAAATCTCAGAAGACAAGACTGGTAATGGGTTTGAGAGATCATCTCAGCCACAGCCTACCCCAAGGCAAAATCAACTAGATCTAAACATTTCCTGACACAAAAAAGATTTGTAGGCAAAAGCTGCACTTGTCAGTGTAAATCACTGGGCTAATATATGGCACAGACGGAGTAATTCCAGCCCTAACTCAGCTGAACAGCATATGCCCAATTTACATCCCTAGGTTCATATGTTTAACATTAAGCACAGGTTTAAGTAGTTGCTTCAGTCATAGACTCAGTGTCTAATTAACTTGTTCCGACAAACAAATTAAGTTGATGGAAATAAAACTGAAGTGTGGCTTCAATTATGGTTTTCATTGATGTACACATTAAGTTTTTAATTAAGTATTATGATCTTGCCATAGCAAAATACTGAACCGCAACTTTTACCCTCAGCACATGAGATTTTCAACACAGAAGCAAATAAAACTATAGCCAGTATTTTCATGATTGAATTTCATGTATAACTTTTATACTTAACCCTTCGCTTACTATGATTCTGAAATGTCTTTTCTCCATTGTGAACTATCAAAAAAAAAAACCCAAACAAACCAGAAGAATGCACCCGTGTTCATTTTGCAAAACTGCATTCATAGCACACTTCCAGATTAGAGCAAAAGCCATCTGTCTGCATATTATTTTCAAGGGTAAGATCAAAATCCCTGCTGACATTAATAAGAGAGACATGCCTTAACCACAACTAAAATGGTCATAAAAGATTTATTCTACATACTATTTTTCATTGTTTCATTTTTATATTATGGGAATAAAAATTGTAAAGCACGCCAATTAAAAGTAATATTATTTATTTTCATGCCTGGCTGAAGCATAAATCACTCTCTGGAATTCAACCAAGGACAGGGAGAGCTGAATGTTCTCAAATTCTCAGAGTTTATTTTAAAAGCAGAATGTACCTTGCCCTAACACAGGTGACTAGATCCTTAGAAAATGACACACAAAGGCAGTTGTTTCACTGGCAAGGCTATACACCATGTCACTATAAATTGGCCACAAATAAAAATCATTCTTGCCTGAAATTCTTGTATGTAATTTTAACTACATAGAAAAGTACTACTGTAATCAAGAAAATATCATACATGACAAATGCATTAGCTTTACTCAACAGAGTACCTTTAGTTTAATCAACAGAAGAATATTTCTATGTAGCTTACACAGATTTACCAGCCCTATAAAATCCAGGTCAATATACAACTTGCATTGTTAGTAGGTTTGTTTCCTTTGCTATTCCTCTCCAGTAATATCGTATCTCACAACGAGTAACACTGTTCTACACTATCATTGTCTCAATTTTATTACTGGCTAGTTTTTAACAGTTGAAGAAAGTCCTCTGGGCCTGTAATTTCTTCCTCATGCTAGTAAGCTGTATTTTGAACCAAATGACCTGAAAGTAAAAACAAAAAAAACCCCTTTTTTATGAAAACAGAAACAAATAATTTCTCTACTTTTTTTTTTTGCCTAGTCTCCTTCCTGACTCTGTGCTGAAAACGTACAACACTACATTAACATGCAAATCAGTGCTTCCTTTCTTTAAAATTTTAAAGCACCTTGGAGAGCGTAACGTTTCGGATTTTTTATAATTATTATTTTGTGGTGTTTCAATACTATTTACTTGTTCATGAGTGTCTTTTCATTAATTAGATTTGCTAAGTGTCAACTTGCATCACAATGTCAGGACCTTCTCATATTAAAGTCAGAATGGCCAAACTGATTCAAACCAAAACAAGAGTTTACCTAGAGGAGCATTAAAGCATGCATAACTAAGTGCCAATTGGATGTAAATTATGTTCTAGAAGTCTGACTTTTGCATCAGATCCATAAGTAGCTCCCAATTATAGCTACCTGTAATAGTAAAAAGAAATGAAAAATTTCTAACTGAAGTGATCTTGGAAATTGTAGGAATACAACAAATGGCTCATTTAAAAATAAGATTAGAAATCCTGAATAGGGTTGAAGCTTAATGTACTAAGTTAAAACACAAAAGAAGCAGAAAATAATACTATCCTGAGACTGAATAGCTGTGCTGACAAATTTGGTGTTCTACCAAAGGAATACAAGCACTTGCCACATGTTAATGAAATATTTCTGTCCATCAGTGAGATATTGTAGTGACCTTTATATACTCCCACAGATGTTAAAGCAAATACAATTATGTCCACTGCTTCTGAAGACTCTTTTTTCTTAAGCTGACATTACTCAAAGCTCTATGACTCTGCATCTATCAATAACAGCGTGACAACATAATTACTCAAAATCCATGACAATGATTCATAAATTCACTTTCAGAAAGCCATGTAGTAAAATCTAAATTAAAGCTGAAGACCTGGAAAATCAGAACACTAATCCTTCAGGAAGCAAAACAAAAGAAGAATTCACAAATCTGTGCCTACAGCACAGTACACCATATAGTCTACTTTTACAGTGCAGTTTTGAGAAGTAATAAGAGTTGACTTATTGCTTCACTCACTGATATAAAAGGTAAGATACATTTCAACTTCAATAAAAGCTGAATTACTCCACTGCAGAGATCAGTTTAAGGAACTGTAATAAATCCAGTTCAGGAGATACTTTCACAAAAGTAGTTATCAGACACTGGCACTTCACCCATAGGGTAGCATGCACTATCCCAAGCCAAAAGAGAAGATTGAAAGACAACGCACCAAACAGTCCCTCCTTTCTATTCCTCCACTGCAGACACCTCACCAACAACTACCACACAGTGCAGAAAGCAAACATTTGGGAACTCCTTTGGGACTGTACACCCCAAGACCGTGAGTGTCTTCCCTCATTGCCACCACAACCAGCAACAGCCAAGCCCCTGTCCATGTTCCCCTCCACGATCTCCTTGGAACAAGTCCAGGAAAACAGGACTCAGGTGGCTGAGCCACCCGAAGGGGCTACCTCCCCTTTAAGCTCTGCTGTCCCCTGCCAGCCCTTCCCTCCTTGCATGACCATGGCATCTGGAGCATCACCTGTCGGTGGCACCACGGTGAAACACTCAGAAGTCACTGCCTCCCTGACATCACACCCCTGATGAGTCAGTCTGGGTGGACTCTAGGACTGGGATGGAGAGGGGGAAACAACAACCACCAAAAGCTACAGCGATGCCTCACCTGAGCGTCACTGAACACTCATCGTCTACAAAAATGGGGCCTTGGAGGCTGCTGAGGTTTTTGTGCCTCACAACTGCTTGTGACAAGGACATACCCTAATATAGGTGTTAGCCACCAACTTAACAACTCGTTTTTTAAAAAGCACGCATACACACATAGGAAGGGCTGGAATTATAGCTCTTCTGCAGTTATCTGGCTATAGCTCACAGACCGAAGTATGGTAATAAATTATTCCTAGAAAGGAAAACCACACATGGATTTGAGTAGGGAAAAAAATTATAGCTGAGAACTTGGATTAGGCTTGGAACAATACGTACATTAAAAATCACAGCTTCAATAAAGGAAGACAATGTGGCTTCAAAACTGAAACTACAAAATAAGCTTTCCACACAATTTATAGAGAATCTTTTCCCCAACCTCTATGCCAGCCAGCATCTCAGAAGTCATAAACTACTGAGAATAATAAATATATCGCGTTAGCATCCACTGGTTTGGTCATTTGTACCCACTTCTTGACAACTGTGCTTTTGGACTATCACAGGGGGCTTCATTCCAAACTGCCCTACTCTGATAACATCACATTCTTCTTAGCCCCAGGTGGTCAGCCAAGGAAATTAGAAAAGAGTCACACAATCAACAATTTATAGTTCTCGAACATCAGCGGAATGCCTTCTTGACACAACATCAATGAGTAAGGCAAATGAAAGCTAAAGAAGGTCCTCTACAGTACTGTGAGACAACCAGCCCCCAAACAGGACTGACTTTCTCAGAGCTAGCATAATGAAATATACTAATTACTTATTACTTGCATCACTATAATTCCTAGGAAGATTAGTCACAGAAAGGAATGCCTTTGTGCGAGGGACTGTGCAAACACAGAGCAGAGCACAATCACCGATACTGCTGCAACTGCCACAAAAAGGGCAGCCAGTGGACAGGATGATGTATATAGCAGTGTAGTCAAGATCAAACATTTTTACCATCCTGCCAGAAAAAAAAAACAACTTCTCAGGTTTTTATTATGGAAATTAAGATCTCCTAAGCTTTTTCTCTATTAGAACTATCAGAGCTGTGCTACTGCAAGTGGTTGCCGCAACACAACAGCATGAGCTTTCCAGGAGCAATGTAGGGCTAGCCACAAACTTCTCAGACAAACTGCTTGAAAAACCCAATAGTAATCCGGCAGCACCGAGTACCAGAGTTGCAGGCATGCTTTCTGACATGTTGTCAACAGCCACAGCATCCTCATCCAGTAACCAAACCCTGCCTCATGCACATTTTACTCACACTGTTGCCCTGCTAGCTTTGCCTACTATGACTTTGGACTTCCCAGGAGTGCAGCCACAATCACTAACATTGCAGCATCAGCAATGGTGAGAGTTTCAGTGCAAGCAGGACATGAGAAACCACCAACAGTATCCCCAGGTGAGCTGATGGCGACGCAGAGGCACAGAGCCACGGGCACCTGCCCTGCCCTGGTGCTCTTCGCTGCAGCCACCACTTGCGGGGCAGTGCGGGCAGCTGGGCAGACGGCCTGAGAGACATGTACTACCCCCTTATCACACCCATAGCTCATCCCCAGACCTCACAGCTTAAGTATTAGCAGCTTCAGCAAAGTCTAAAAGCTCAAGAGGGTCTCAGGAGAGGAGGACACGGCTGAAAGCCATGAATTTCAAGCCTATTAAGAGGCTGGAGTTACTGGCAACACACGGGCCCGCAAACGAGGCAGACCTGTCACCTCACTGGGCAGGACACCTCTGGTTTTTTTGCCCACGAAGCCCCTGCCTGGATGCCGGCCCGGCCCGGCCAAGGCATCGCTCGGCATCGAGGCCATGGGCGTCCGCGGGGCCGCCCCGCGGGCCGCGCATCCCTTCGGCCGGCTCCGCCGGGCTCTCCGTCCGGGCCCCCCTCGCCTCTCCCGCACTGCTGACACCGCCCGCGGTGCCCTCCGCGCCGCACGCACTGCTCACGCTGCCCTCCGCGCTGCTCCGCGCTGCGCTCCCGCCGAGGGGCGGCCGGCAGGCTCTCCGCTCCGCAGCCTCCTCCTGCCGGGTACCTATCTGCGCTTATTCATCAGCGGGATGACAAATCTGCCGGGCGGGTGTCTGTCCCGTCCTCCCAGACAGCGCTGCGTCCTCATCTCCGCGGCAGCTTTTCGGCGAGGTGAGTAACTGCGAAGTAACTTCACCACAAGAGGGTTTGGTTTGCTTTTTCTTCTCTTCCCCCCCCGCCCCGCTGTGACACGGAGGCCGGGAGCCGCCGACTCACCCTCTCCCCGCCCGGCGGGGGGCACGGGGCAGCTCCCGGGAGCGGAGCAGCGCAGGGGCCGAGTCACGCCCGTCTCGCCCCCCGCACTCCCCGGTGGCCGGGGCAGGGCTGCCGCACACGCTGGGCGACGCTCACCTCCGGTGCTCCCCGGCGGCAGCGTGCAGCGCCGGCCCGGCCCGTGCCCCGCGGCTGTCATGTGCCCGCGGGCCCCGCCGTTAACCCTTGCCGCGGCCGGCCGGCGCGGGGGGCTGGCCCTGCAGCCCCGCCGGTTCCCCGCCGCAGCGGAGCCGCCTATCCCTGCGGAGCGGCGCTTACTCCGCCACGCAGGGGGAGCGGTGAGCTCTCGCCGCCGGCGAGCCCCGTCGGGCTGCCTTGCTCCCTGCGGCTGGGGGGGCTTGCGTGTGGGGACGGCTCTACAGAGGCTGCGGGCACTGGGGTGCAGGAGGTGGAACGGGGCTTGGCGGGGTGACTCTGTAGGGTCTGGAAGATGCCTGGGGGGACGCTGTGGGGGCTGCATGGGCGCTGGGGGATGTGGCACTACAGGGGATGGGGGGCCTGGGGGTTGCCGAGAGGCTGGAGGTGGTTGCATGGGGGCGCTGGAAGCGGGGCGGGGGGAACTGCGGGGCTGCACAAGGGTTGCAGGGGGGTTTATAGGAGCTCTCTAGGGGCTGCAGGGTAGCTGGAGGGGCGCCTGGGGGCTGCATACGGGCTTTATAGGGACTGCATGGTATGAAGGCTGTAGGGAGCTGTAAGGGGACCTGTCTGGGCAGTGTATGGGAAACTGTATGGTAGAGGAGCAGATAAAGGAGACAGTACCATAGGGCTGGGAAAGAGAATAAAGGAGGTTGATGCGTGGTGGCACTTTCCTGTGCACATTTTAGAAATGTGGTGTGAAGGCAGGAGCTCTTCTCTGTTATAAGTTGGGGATCCAGCTTTCAAACACCGGGGGACTAGAAACTGGATAAAGAAAAGTTGGAAGGGAAATGTTGAGGCAGATGTGCTGCCTCTATCCCCTCACCCAGAAGTGCCCAGGGATATTTAGCCCCCAGGCTGATGATCTGCCTCTGGTAGAAACAGTTGCAGACCAGGGGTATGTGCTAAGACTACCCACTGCTTGGGAGTCTCCTACACGCAGAGGCAGCGCAGCCCAGTAAGTTAAGCTTGTTGGTTGTCTCGGTTTGTGTGGGTTTCATTCCCCTCTCCTGTAACTGGGGAACTGAGAGTGTAAATGAAGATAAGCTAAAAAGCCAGACTTAGAGAGCAGCAAATTGCCTGTTACTGTAATCGGCATGAACATGCAGACCTCTTGGCAGGGCATCTTGTCAACAGAGAAGCCTCCAAGCAGGGGAGCCCACCTGCATGCATGGGCACTGGAAGAGTGCAGCAGGCTCAGGCCCTTCACGCCCAGCACTCAGAAAAGATGCTCACCCCAGTTCTCCAAAAATGACCTTGGCACCATCGCTCTCCTGATTGCTTCTTCCAAGAAGGGGAGCCTGTATCCCTGCTGCGCTGTGAGAGCCATCGTGGAGGGCTGAGGAGGGTGGACACGTCATGGTGTGCCCAGATCATTGGGTTTCCTCAAGGCCAGCTTTGATCTCCTTAGTTGAATAAGCTTTTCCAAGCTAAAGTTCCTTTGCCATTCATTCATACTACATCAAATTAATGTGACTCTGAAGTTGATAAGATGACAACATTGTATGTTCTTTATGTACCCATAATTGTTTCCAAGTGTATGGATGCTTAGGCAGTGAATAACTTCTAAATAAAAACTACTATATATAGCATATTTAAAACAAAAGTGTTTGTAAGATGTGCCTCACTTTAAAAAGGGTATTAAAAGAACTGACAAGTGAGCAAGGAGTCTTTACTGCACAAAAGCACAGAATTTGCTTGTAAGTCCTGTGAGTTAAAATATCCATTTTGTTTACTGTCTCTTTATTGGTACTATATGCCAGAATTTTCTATGCAATTATATTTTGATTGGATCTCATCAGTAAAAATTTCCAGGATTATCCCTGGACTCACATAGTAGCCACTGTAATGATAGTGGCAGACTGACATTGCAAATGAGTAATACAGGTTTAGCCAACAAAAAAGGCTCATTAAATAAAAAAGAAAATTGTCAAAATACTCATTGTAATTCAAATCTACCAAAGTGATGAAACAAACAATGAATTTTCTTTAAATAAATTGGTTTAAATAAACACTGACAGTGTTGTCAGAAACCAAATCTGACTGACATTTAAAAAAGCTATTTATTGAGTCATTCTTATCTATGGGAAGCAAATTGCATGAGTTCTTCAACTGAAAAAAGTGATGGATCCTAGCAATGTACCACCTTGGTAAAGGTTTAAAACACAGGGTAAAGGCAGCCTTTACACACAGGATAAGAGTTTTTACTGTCATGATTGAAGACTGCTGGGAAGTATCTTGAGCAGGGAGCAAAGAGGACAATGAAGATGTATCACCAAAGTTAACATTAGACACTGCAAGTCCTTAATTTTTGATGCACTGAAGAAGCAAGTGAAGTTTATGCAAAACCAACCAGATACAACTAATAAGTATATTAAAAGTGAGTACACCCAAACTTTTCTTAGTGGGTAGTACCATTGCATATTCATACCCATCAATATGAGCCTGCACTCATTCCACACATAAAGAATCCATCTTGATGATGAACAGGCTATGCCTTAGTCCTTCAGAAAACTACTACTGTTTATCAGATTAAACTTGTCTTTCTCTATTGCAAATTTTCTCCCTTCTAACTAGAAGCATGTACCTAATGGAGATAGTGGATTCAGAAAAGGATACATTGAAGTTCACTGTGTCAGAATCCACAGCAACCTCTGTGAACTAGACCTGAGGGTAAAAATTGTATTCCATTACTGCAGTCCCAGTTAAATTTTCTTAGTTCCGTGAAATCTTCTTGTTACCTCTTGAGGAAATGTATCGTTATGTACTATATGAGGGTTCAGTGGGACTTTAAATTAAGCTTTCAGTTTACAAACTGTCAAACACAGAAGCATTTTTACAAACTTTTTTTTAGGAAAAAAACATGCTTTCTTCTTTTTCTCCGTCACCCCCGCTCCATCCCTCATAGGCTGTTGGAATAAGACAGTCTCCAACAGTTCCACTCCCATCTCTTTCTGGCCTGATTCTGGTTGCGTTATGCCATTGTGTTTGTTTTCCAAAAGACTTTTACTACCAGGCATGCTGGAAAAGACACCTGCTTATATAAATCCCTGTCTCCTTTGTCCTAGAGAAAGACCACCTTTCTGGGTGAGCCCTGAAAGGAGATGGTGAGTGACTAAAGATATCTGAAAAGAGCTCATTCAATGGGGAGACAGGCTGCATGAAGAGAACATTATTATGGTATTTTTGGAGGGCTTTTTGAGTACAGGAATGACTCTCTGGGCAGTGAAGCGTAATTCATGGTAAGTCAAATTATTTCATTCAAGAGCCAGAGGATAGCCATTGTAGCAGAGGGAATAGAGAACGTGTAACTGTTTAAGGTCAGAAATGAAAATTATTAGATGAAAAATAGTTGCAAGGGAGTTTTAGGTTGCTGCAATGTACCTGAAGAAGCTGGGAATAAGACTGGTGAGTGGAATAAATTTTCCAAGTCTCACAAAAATTTAATTCGGGACAAGACTTAATAGCAGCAATGCAGTTTAGCTAACATAGTCAGATATAGTTAACTGACACTTTTCACTAGATACTTCATACACTGGGTTTCAGGTCACAAGGTGTGAACATCATGTACATCAACAAATAGGTGAAGGGAACAGAGGGACTGCATTTGCTTGGGAACCTCAGTCTTCATGCCTGAACAGAATTTAAAGTCCAATTGAGTTTAATGTGGGCCAAATTATGGTAAACCAAACATGCTTGTTTTCCATTCAGATAGTATGAGGGATTTCAGCATCACGAGCTGGCATGACATCCATTCCATTCCATTCCATTCCATTCCATTCCATTCCATTCCATTCCATTCCATTCCATTCCATTCCATTCCCTAGTGTCTACTGATGACTGAAACTTCTGGAAATAGCATTATAGGTAGGATGCTAACTGAGGGTGAAATAAGAAGCAAAGAAGGAAATTTCCCACAGTCCACCTAGAAACCCTAGAAGAAAATGCTGTGATAAAGTGGAACTACTGTTTGTCCTACTGTAAGATCTTCTGATATTAATAATGATTTCTTTTGTAGGCCCCAGCAATTTAAGATTGAACAGCTGATAAGTGCAATGTTGAAACTCACTTTTCTTGTTTGGGAAAGTAAGCATTTTATTAATCACTTCTGTGGTATGCACATACCACTACCATTTTTGTCCTACTCTTGTTTTTGTACCTTCTCACTTCAACACTGATTTTCAGTGTTGAATTATACTTCATACCCTGTAATAGATACCTACATGTATGTAGTTATCTTTCATAGTACCTCAGGATTTCCATCCAAGGAACTAATGTAGTTCAGAAAATACTGCTGGAAAGCACATTGAAAAGTAGATCCTTAATCAATCAGATGTTGAATAATTCACCCCAAACCTGCAACACCCACATGCATGGCTACTCACGGAGAGCTCTGTGGTCTCTTTCTAGATGATGGGCTTCCCATGGCAGTGCTATACATGCAACAGCAATAGCTTCATGCATGTGCCTCCCTCAAACCCTTCTCTAAATCCGATGTCATCTTTGGGAAGAGGCACGCTGACTGCTGAAGACAGCCCCAAATCTTCAGAAGCCTGCCTGCTGACAGCAGGAGAAAGTTCTTATGCTCCTTTCACACTAAGATATGTCCAGTCTAACTGTGCCCACGTCATATGGGTTTTGTCCCAAGCCATAGAAGGGAGAACAAGAGTGGGCTGACACTTCAGTAAACTGATTTGAGATGACCAGTCACCTTTCCTGTGTTTAAATACAATAGGAGAGGATGATGTGTGCACCATGTAGGTCACTACAATTAGTGATACTGTATCATACAATCTGGTAGATGGAAAATTTAAAAGTTGTAAAATAGTTTAGGGGCAGGGAGAGGAAGTATTTCTTCCCAGACTTGTCCACTCAATGCTAAAACCCAAGTAAAAGATGTCTTGACTTTGTACTTTCTATCATGCCTTCAAGAAAATCACCCAGACTCCCTTATTTTGGTTCTTTAGTATGTGTCCACCATGGGAAAATGTGCAATTTTAAAATTATGTGAATAATTTAATGCTACCCTTTTTATGTTCAGTTTTACATGTAATTAGTTCTGATAGAGGACTAACTTTTTCCTAGGATCATGTATTTCACTATCAGAATTTGTTTCTCTCATGTTTTCTGCTTCTGTGCAGTTGAATATGCTTCCTAAAAGAGTATTTTCCTAATTGGAGTCAGATAAAGACTCCTACAGTTGTTACTGAAGTTAAATCAAGGTCTAGATATAGGTCTGGTCACAGAGCATTCTCAGAAGCTTGTGCTTAGACATATGTTAGATATAAGAAAGATGTCTACATGCCAGCTAAGTGTCAAAATACTTAGTTCTCACAACAGTACACACTCATATTCCCAGCCCTGTTCATATAACTGTATACACATATCTTCACATTTAATAAGCTCTATAAGAATCTAGAAGTACAGGGGTATAGTGAATGAGAAACTCAGATCCTGAGTCTTGCCTTAATTTTGTGTAAAGCAACACTAACGACTCCTCTCTTTTTATCCATTTGTAAAATGGATATATAAGCAGCCATGGTTATCTAGTATGACAATCTTTCCTTAATTCCATTTGAGTTTAGTATTCTAAGCTGCAATAGTGTACATTACACAAACAATATGTAGCTGTTCTAATTCCCTACTATACTAGCTTGTTCTTGTTAAAATGACCCTAAACAGAAAAGAGTAAAACCAAACCATATGCTTCTCTCTTGCTATGGATATGACTTGTGTCTGAAGTGACCCAAAATACACAAATGCACCTAAATTTATTACTAAGCTATGGCTTATTTAGTGCGACATCAATACATTTGGTATATATTTAATTTAACACTGCAAAATTGCAGAAACATAAATTCTTTTAAAACACTGAAATATTACAAGTGTCCTCTTTTATAATAATTTTAAAAGTACAAGGAACTTTTGGAAACTGATTATTTCAAAATTCTGTACTTTTTCCAGGCCCAAAGGCTCAGCTTGACTGTGGTTCAGCACATTTACATTACAGCAAATGTTGCAGATTAGATCGCACTATTTTAGTTTCTATTTTCAGATTTCTACACCTATATACAAGCTATAACTCTGAGAGGCCATGCTGGAAAGTACTTCCCAAGACTTCTAGGTAACAGCATGAAACCAAATGTTCATACAATTAACCTGAAAATTTAGCTTAGTAATTTCTTCTTTTGAATGCTTCCTGCTGCATTTTCACTTATTTACGTATGCCCCAACCCTGGAAATGTTCAAGGGCAGGTTGGATAGGGCTTTGAGCAAACTGGTCTAGTGGAAGATGTCCCTGCCCATGACAGGGGGATTGGAACTAGATGATCCTTGTGGTCCCTTACAACCCAAACCATTCTATGATTCCATGAATCTATGGTTCTATTATTTCTTATATTACATTAAATTCTACTCTATGATATGCCTATGCACTTCACTAACTTCGATGAGCCTGACAGTACAAATCCATACACATAAGTGATTTAGGTACATTTCTATCAATTTTCTTCACATTGCTAAAAACATATTCTTATCCTCCTGATATGCTGCTTCTTTATGTATTTAATTTATTCTGTAAGGACGCTTAAAGCTCGCTTTTAAAATCTCTTCATTTAAAGCATAAGTTCCTAATTTTCTGTGCTCTGTAACTGGATCGTTTTGCATTTCCACAAAATCCTCTGGCATTCATAGATATAAGATGCAACTGACCTGGAAAAATGACATTGTCATAAAAATTCTACAGCATAAGGATTAGAGAAATAAATCCTTTAGCTCTAGGAGAAAAATCTTCCAAGCTCTCCAGAGAAGTGCTGTGATACTTAATGATATCTCCTGCCTTTCCTCATCTAGGTTCCCAGTTACACCTGTAATGAAGAGAGAGTCCTGACTTTCAGAAACTTACGTAAATTATTTATTGTGCAGCTGAATTCACACTGCCTGTTTTTTGCTGCTTTAGATGCGAAGTGTAGTATGTGCTAAAGCAGTTCATTTTTTTCTGACAATTCTGACAACACATAATGTTGCATAACCTAGGGATACATAAATTCTTGTAGAAAAACTTGACTACAGAAAACAGAAATATTAAATACTAATAGTCTTTAAAAACCATTGTGGTACCTTTTTCTTTCTAGTACCGTCCAAGACCTTGGCAGAAGCTATTTTTTTCAAGAAGAGGTACTATCTCTGTAGAGAGAATATATGTACAGACATATACACATACATATGCTCAAGAATTCAATCAAAAGTAATACTATAAATGTCTAATGCAAGCCTATGCCCATTAAAATAAAACAATATTGCATGTCAGTAACAAATGGCACTACTTATGAACGTTTCTATTGCATTGCATTGCTCATATGCTCTTTTTTTTTTTCNAAGAAGTAATTTAACTGTTTTCTATTTCAATTTAAAAAAAAAAAAAAAATTAAATTAAGCAAGTTTTAAATGTTTAGTTGGATTGCAGCCATGATTTTCTGTGCCTCACAAAGTAGAGATGCTAGAAAAGAAGCAAAATACAAAAAGAAATGCAGTCTAGCTAGAAAGTATGGGTGAACTGAAGGTCTTTACTCAAGCTGATGATTTTTCAGAGCATATGCATTTGTGCAATAGCATATATCAAAACCTGACCTCTTAAACAGATGCTCATTAACTTTCGTTGCTGTGGCATGAATACATTCATAGGTGCTTTTCTACTCAACGTTATAGTGGCTGGGAGAGGAAGAACTTCTGTATCCCTCTTCAGCCAGCCTCTCTCCTTTGCCAGGTATATGTGTGCTATTTTGGGTTCCTCACTCCATGGAACACATTTGCCCTGTTTTAAAATCCCTGATATTACTGAAAAAGAAGAAAAATAAAAGTAAGAAAAGGGCACCCAGTCATGAGAATTAGGCACTGAGTCTTATTTACTGGGAGCTTGGCATCACATTTTTTCACTCAGGTCTTACTGGAGCTCTTGAAAACATATTCCTTTGAAGACCACACCACCTCAGGACTTAGTAGAATGAACTTTAACTCTCCTTTCTCTCTGTGCTGGATGAGGTATTTTGGAAGTTGGCCAACTACGGAAGTTCAACGGTGAATCTTTTTAAAATTACAGGTTAAACTAATAAATTAATAATATAAACTGCATGGGGGAAAAAAAAAGCCAGCCACCTGTCTTCAATTGCAATATTGTAATCTCAGCTTCTAAGATCATTTTTGTTACATGGCATAATAAGATTGTTAGGTGATTTCTTAGGACCCTATGATTATTCTGCTCAAGACAGAGCAGCCATTATAACATAGTTCCACTCTGAGATTAATCTACTTCTTACTGTACACCTTTTACTGTATGGACAACAGAAGATACTGATTGCTCAAATAACAGGCATAAAATCAGTGGATTTATTTTTGGCTGGTATTCAAGTATGACAGGCTCTGGAGTTACTTTTTGTTATTATAAAGTAGCTGTATTCAAGTATCTTTTTTCCAAGATTCTGCATTTCACTATACTTTCATGTCTTTTCTATACTCTTAAACTAGTCAACAACCAGGCAGGTTTATTAGTTAGAATCATAGAATAGTAGAATGGCTTTGGTTGGAAGGGACCTTTAAAGATCACGTAGTCCAACCCCCGCTGCAATGGGCAGAGACATCCTTCACTAGATCAGCTTGTGAAACCAGACGTTGGACACTTCCAATGACAGGACATCCACGACTTCTCTGGGCAACATGTTGCAGTGTCTCACCATCCTCATCATGAACAATTTCTTCCTTATGTCAAATCTAAATCTACCTCTCTCTGTTTAAAACCATTGCCCCTTGCCCTGTCTCTACAGGCCCTGGTAAAATGTTTCTTTCAGTTTTTCTTTTAAGGCTCCTTTATATATTGAAAAAGAAATCAAGAAGTTAAGTCAAACCACAATGTTTGCTCATGTCTTACTCTCACAGTTACATGGAATCTGTCTGTGAAGAACACATGACATTTTTATCTGTCGTGGTGCAGTGTTAGTGCATGGTATTGTGAAACACCATTGCGGTTGTCTCAGAAGTGGGTTTGCAGTGACCTCTGTAGGACAGACCTGAGACACGGTCGTTGATGCACCAGACTCACTTTTGGGAAGTCATAATCACGTTGGACACAGCTGAAACTTCTCCAGCCTAATCTGCCGCCTACCCATGCCAGGATAAGAAACTACTGACCTTCAGCCCCTGGCACCCCGAGTGCCTGAGAACTCTGCTATGGCAGTGTGATAGAGACCTCCCCAGTGGGCCCTGGAGCCTTTTAGACATGTAAGTGCCAGATGTGACTGCACTAAGGTTTCTGAAGAATTATTTATGTGAAACCACCCGTTTTGCTAGGTTTCAAGGTTTACAGTACGCAGAGATCCCCTGGTCACCAAATCTCTGACTCAGCTATCACAGGGAGATACAAACACCAATCACATAATGTTCAGTTCAGTCTGATGATTTGGATTATTTCTTTAGCAACTGTGCTGCAAGAGAAGGACAGTTTGTGCAGGATAAGGAATATTTTGATCTCTGACCTCTTGAGCATTCTTAACAGAGCAACAGTGTTTACCTTTTCCTTTACATAAACATAAATGGGGAGAAAGCAAAGGTGAACACATTGAGTTGACTCCACAGACTTCATATCCAAGTCCCAGTTTCTAAACCAAAGAGACAAAATTGATTCCAATGTGCATTTAGGCAAAATCTCTTGACTAGTTCAGAATTTGTGCTTCTCACTGATCCTGACAAACTGCAGTAAATGATTATGTCTCATGACTACCCTATGCCACAGTACAGCCTTAGGGCTGATCATCTGGGAAACAGCATTGCAGCAAAGAAGCTCAGCCTTGTCCTTGACTATACTGGAAAGGGCACAGACAGCAGATCCAGGGAGGTTATCCTGCCCTGCTACTCACTCAGCACTTGTGAGGCAACTCTGGATTGCTGGGTCCAGTTTTGGATACCCAAAACCATAGGGATGACATGGATACACTGGAGCAAGTTCAGCAGATGCCCCTGGCATTCTGTTAACCTGGAAAACGGATGGGAGATTTGAGGAGATCTGTTGCTTCCTCAGCTTCACAGGATCACAGAATAGTTTGAGTTGGAAGGGACCTTTAAAGGTCATCTAGTCCAACCCCCCTGCAATGAGCAGGAACATCTTCAACTTGCTGAGAGCACCTTCCAGCCTGACCTTGAATGTCTCCAGGGATGAGTCATCTATAACCTCTCTGGGAAACCTCTTCCTGTGTTTCACCACTGTTATAATAAAAAAAAAAAAAAAAAAATCTTC